>JAAAQI020045343.1:0-14857 GCA_011800005.2 Stichodactyla mertensii | reverse complement strand
TGATGGTGATGATGATGGTGGTGATGATGATGGTGATGATGATGATGATGATAATGATGATGATGGTGGTGATGATGATAATGATGATGATGGTGGTGATGATAATGATGATGATGATGGTGGTGGTGATGGTGATGGTGGTGATGCCATGATGATTAGTTGACACCTTAAGCTGCAAGCAATCTCCTTCTTGCCTGTGTTATCATTCCATAGGTGAATATTCTCCCTAATTATTGACCTTCTTCCCCCCAGCTATCACACACACACATGCAAAACAAAAAGAATAAAAAATAGCAAAGTAACTTACATTTTTACCACATATCAAGACCAGTGGTCTTTGAACCACAGACTCATCACCAAAGTTTCTGCTGTTAAGATTTCTAAGCTGTAAAACATTGACGAACAGAAGTAAAACACCAAACACAAGACAGCCAAACATGATGTGAAACAGACGATTGGAGATTTGGACCCCTCCACCCTGCGGAGAAGGATGCCTGTATTTCATGTCATCATGATCCTACGGGAAAGAAGAAACACATATAATAGCATTAGGTAAAGAATTATGGATGTTAACCTCACTTGCATTCAGGTCTCTCTTCTCCTATCCCTCCCCAACTACATGTATCATTTCCATCAATAGTCCAGACAATGTGAAATATAAAATTCATGGCTCTTGAAGTCAGCAACCACAGGGGCTTTTGTTACATCTTGCACATGTCAGGATTTGTGGTTCAAATTACATTCCTCCTCTTTCTCCTTCCCTCTACTCCACCATTAATACCAAAAGCTTTTTAAAATAATCCCTTTTGTTTGATGTGATTACTGTTTTACCCTAGCCAGAGGCTAATGTTGAAGTGATACAACTATAAGTTTTTTGTACATTCTGCAATTACAATACACAGCAATTGACTCTCATGTGAATTCATTTCTTTAAAATAATTATCTAAACCACAAAATGACCCCAAAATTGTTGATTCTTTATTCTTTACTATCATCACTCATAAAGCTGCTTACTGTGATGTTAATTTTAAGAACTAAATATCTTATGCTGCTGTATAGGCTTTTCTAATATATTTATCTAAATACTGAGTAACTTGCTAGCTCAGCTCAGAGTGATTTGATTTACATTGTAGAGTGAATCTGAATGGACAATTCTGAATTATGATAATCCCCATGCAAATAACTATCTATAATTAAAGATATCATTTTCATTTTCATGCACTATCATAATTAGTGTCTTTACAGCCTTATTTTATAAAGTACCTTAGAACCAAAATCCAGAATAGAACAGGCACCAGTATGTCTGAAGAGCACACATCAATATACTTACCATTAATCAAGCTATAAGACAATACGGCACCAAACTTTAATTCTTACAGCTTCTTGTCGTTGTTTATGACTTTTAACTGCCCTTTGATTATTGTTTTAAAAGATTTTTTTAAAAATGTTAAAAATTGTTTTAGGGAAAAAATTTCTGAAGAAGCTAAATCTAAAAGTTTCTTGAAAAACCAATCCATAGTTAATACTAGATTATTTAACTATGATCTTTCTCATTCCTTGGTTTGTTCCTATTGAATTTCTTAGAATGGAGCCATTTAATTTGAGTGTTTTTCCATATTTTTAGACCAGATAACATTCTGTAGCCATTGCTTGACAAGAGTGTAATGCATATTGTGAAGTGGCCCTTCAATGCAACGTGATGTTGGTTGGTCAAAATACATCATTCCATTTCATGAAATTAATAAGCCACATGTTTTAAGTTATATCTTAAAATTATTACTTCAGAAACAAACATATTGAAATGCCAGTGCCTGTTGCAAACAAGAGTATTGCAATTTCCCTAGGGTGAGTAGAGGGTCTTTGATATGGCTTTAATAGTACATGTAAATCCATCTCCATGGTAGTCTTGTTCTCATCCCAGTTCGAACTTGAAAAGACATCAGTAAGTCTGTGAAGGAGACGATCTCCATGGGAGGTATGGATATAATCTATAATATGGTATCACACCCTCCTCAATCAGACCCTCCCACCCCCTCTGAATTATTCCAATCCCCCTTCTGATCCCCATCTGGACTTTCAAAAAGGTATTGTGACAGCTAGTCCACTGTCATTATCATTAATGATTAATAATAAGTGTGGTGATTTTGAATACAGTTATTTCAGAAAAGGTTGTCTCAGCATTGATTGACAATTGACAATAGGAGATCACAAGGGACATCGGTACTTTTAATTGTAATTAATTAGTTGGGCAAAAGCTGACTCTAGGTTTACCTAAGGTATCATCGAAAAGTTCAGTCACATGCAATGGGCAATACCACTGACACATAATGAACTTGTCTCCATGACCCTTGTGAAAAAAACCTAGGATTTCCTAGGAAATCTTAAGATTTTCTTAGGAAATCTTAAGGGGGTTAAGGGGCTCCTGAAATGTTTGAATGAGGTATTAGTGGGGTCCTCCAAATTTTTTCAATAGAGAATAGTTTCTCATCAGTCCCCCTCCAACAAGTTTTTGTGAACACTCCCTTACATAATATTCGAATAAAAAGACAAGATTTCTTGAATATTTTTTATATACTTAAAGTTTACAGATTCTGATTTGACATGATCATGTACCATTATCTTAATAAGTGGTTTGGCAACTTGGAAGAATTTCATAGTCTCAACTTGGCATTGAAAAAATTTAAATTTAAAGGTTTATATTGACATTTTAGCCTTTAATATAAATGTTGATAATCATCCTGACTTAGTGATCATAATGCATACAGTTTAACATTACTTCAGTTACTCAAGCACAATAATAGCTTCTTGGACAATTTTATCATGAGTTTTTATAAATTAAGGACCAAAGAAATTGATTTACAGAATCAGAATACAGTCATCTTCATGCTGTTTCTTGTGCTTACCTGGAAAGTACTCAGTGAGAACTTGTTTGATCTTGTGAATTGAAAAGCCATATTTTTCACTCAAATGGACTACCACTGCTTCTAAAAACACTTTGGATATATTCTTTTTTTGTTTGGGAATGTCCATTCATTGACTATCCTCAAAACAATGTGTTTAGGTAACCATTATTATATGAACTCTATTAACCAGTGAACCACAAGAGACTGTTTGAAATGAAGCACCAATATTCAAACTGGCTCAGTAGAATGAGTCACATGTACTCTGTCTATCTTGATTGGACCAACTTAATTGCATGATTCCTTGGCAGGAAATAGTATTTAGTGCCTTCTGAGTTCAAATGGTGTTTGTGATAGTCTTCCTAGGAATTCCTGGGAATTCTTAGGCATTACTGTGTTGGAATTTGACACCTTTTCCTCCCTGTCAGACTTTTTAAGAATTAGGACTTTCTAGGAAATGTTGTAATCCATATTTTCACACTTTGGTTAGGAACTAGGATGTTTTTAGGAATTCCTAGGGGTTAATTAAGAATTCCTAGAAAGCTAGGAATCCATTTTGCAGCAGGACCCCATGATAATATTTTTAGTTCAAGATTACCACTGGGCATAGTTAATGATTGACACTTACAGCAGTGTACATCACTGAGGCCCAACTTATGATCTTAGATCATCTAGTTTATTCATGGTTTTTACTTGATACTGTGGTACAACTTTCCATGCTGTCTTCAGTTCTTCAGGTGAATCATGTATTATCATGAGAAGATATTAATTCAAGTTTATTTTCCCAACATCCCTTGTGGTTTCCTATTGTAAATTGTCAATCAATGCCACGAATGTTTTTTGAAATAAATGAAAGTAAACAGAAGTATATAAAAATTAATTGTTTGTTACATGGTTTTAAAGTAACATTGCCTAATAAGTTAAGCCTGGTTCTCGCTAGTGATGCAAGTATAAGTGCAAGCAACATACACAGACTTAGTAGGGTACTGCTCATTAGCGGTGCTTGTCTTTTCTCACACCTAGGTAATAAATGCAGTACTGAGTCTGCATATGTTGCTTGTGCTTATGCTTGCGTCACTAGTGAGAGCCAGGCTTTACAGATTATTTCCTTTTATAGTCCAATTAGTATTACTGCATTCTATTTGAATTTTTAAAATATCTCAAATTCCTTATATGGCTAGTACTATACACAATGAGATTTAATGAGTAACCTAATTTCAAAATGCAAAAATTAAACTTCTAAAAGGAAAAGAATTTGAATAATGTAAGATGAATAACGTAGTGCACTGTACATATATAAGCGGTTGCTAGGTTGAAGGTGTTGTAAATATTTCCACACGATAATTAATTATCTAACGTGGAAATGCTAACAAACCGGGTAAAAAACTCTTCACGGACTTCAAAAAGACAAGCAAATTTTAATTTCAAATAATAAGAGACAGAGTTCCACTACTTAATTATTTTAGAGAGCGGAAGACAAAAGAAGCTAAAGAAGATAAAGAAAGAGGTGGAATTGAAGTTAATGAACTGACAGAATTTTGAATATTTAAGGTCTGTAACTCACTCTAATTCTGTACTTAAGCTTAAATATCAAAATTAGATTACTGCACTAACCTTGTAGTCTTTTGAAGTCAATAAACCCGAAGAACGCCACATGTTTGATCGAGTTTAGTCAATAAATACGTTACTTATAAAGACGACTAAAGAGCAGTTGAACGAGGACGCTGGTTCCAGTTGTTTTGCTTTTCATGAATAAAAACACCAAAAAAGCTCAAAACGCCACAAGAAAAGCGACCTTTCGAGGGCCTTTTTTTATAAAAACATTGCACATGGAAGAGCAGTTGACTAATACGTGGTGGAGGTTTCAAACTTGAATAAAATAATAAATAAATTGGACCTTGTCAATGGATCAATGGACTTGTGATTCAAAAAGTGAGATTCGACGAGGTGTTCTTTGCGCGGAAACCGCCACAAATCCGCATTGGGATCCCTGTGTTTTCTTGTCCAGTTCTTGTCGTTCTTTTGTTTTATTTTGTTTTGTTTTGTTTTGTTTTGTTTTTAATTTTTTTTCCTTTCGTTCTTTCTTTCGTTTTTTTTTCTTTCTTTCGTTCGCTCTTTCTTTCTTTGTTCAAGTTTCTTTCGTTCGATCTTTTGTTTTTTTCTTCTTTCGTTCCTATTCTTTGTTTTTTCGCTTTTTGTTTCTTCTTCTTTTCATATGCATCTTCCTTCAATTTTTTAAACATCTTTTCCCTTTTTTGAATCCTTTTCCCACTCAGTTTTCAAATTAATTTTCATTCTTCCTTTTATTCATTTAATCTTTTTTCCTTTTTGCTCACAAAGTTTTTCAAAATGGAGAGAAAAGACCGATTGTCAATTTTCCAACAACGGGCGAATTGACTGGCGTGTTCAACCTGATTTTGACTTCTGAAACTTAGGCTTTTATAAGTTAACAGGTCAGGCTCTGATGAGAGTCAAGTAACGGTGACAAATGACAAATGATGCCGGCCAAGAAAAGAACAACCACTTATCACCAAACCATCCGTAATAAGTATTTGATCACGACAAATCACCATCAATCATCACATTACGCCATCACACTGACATCATAGTCATCTTCATCATCATCTATCACTTTTAAATCTTTGTCATTCTCCAGGACATATTATTCGACTATCGATGAACATTGCTAGCATGTTTTCAGTTTCTAAACTGTAACATAAGATAATCTGGGTAGCGAAACAGTGGATTATTTAGCGGTAAACAACCTCTGAACTCTGTCGGGCACTGCCGTTCGTCTTACGCCTTTTTGCAGTGGGAGTTTATTCTTATGACTGTATGACTGGATATTATTTCCTTGACAGAGATAAGACAAGAAACAAGCCACATGAGAACAAATCTTGAAAGAGTACTGTATTAAATCCCGAGTTATATAAGGTGCCGTGCGGTATTGCCCTTAATAAAATCGACTAGATTAGACAACAAAAGATAACGCAAGGAAAAGCTCTCAAAGTCTTTGAGAGTCCACTTTTAGTTCAATGTGTTCTCATTTTTCACGTTTTTGAATCGCAGAATTCTTTTCAAGTTTACACAAAACATTAGAAGCAAGCCCAATATATTTCTATGATATATCTGTACAAGGATATATATATGTTTTAACTCTCTAAACGTACACAACATAATATATATATATGCAATGCATCGCTACTAGTTAGAATTCTGGCATCAGGAACAACTTGATAAGCGTTGTCGACAGATCAGAGGGTTCTTGCTTTTCTGATGCCGCAAAAAGATATGATAAAACGATGATGAACTCTGACTTTTAGGTTTTAGATACAACGGCGTAAGAAAAAAACCTCGAAAATTCACTCCAAGATTAAAAACTCCGCTTAACAGCCTATCAAAATATTCTTTCAGTATCATATTAATCTTTAACAAATGTTTGTTATTAAGCCATCCAAGCTGTGCTAATTTTATAAAAGAATTCGTTTAATACAATTTCTGAGATGATTTTATAATTATAATTTAATTGAAGTTGGATTTGGGTGATTGATTTGTTAATAAAAACAGCAAACGACACTTCAAAAGTAAACACTTTCTTTTTATTCGCCTCATTGTTGACCTTCACAAGAACAGATTGGAAGAATCTTGCTCTCGGCTACAGGTTTTTTACTTGCCACAAATCAAATATTCGACAGCAGCAACTTTGCTCGCTATTCCGGTTGCTGTGATACGTCGATAGCAATAAAATTAGAACATCTTTATGTACATTTGTAATGATTTTGCCTCTAGTGTTTTCCACGATCAGCTGGGCCGCTGTTTCATATGATGGAATAACACAAGGACTTCACATTCTCTTTTGACTTTTCCCCAAATACTAGTCAAAACATAATTTTGTTTTCATGTCGAGTTGATAGTTCTTTATTCTCTCATTATGAAGTTGATGGTTGATTTACCTAGTCACAAAAGCAAATGGGGCTCACAAATTATATTGGATTCCAAAATTTGATAGTTCGCTCAACACTTCATAAATTATCTCGCGCATATTTTAAGCCCGATAATGTGGAGTGATCGAGCCGAGCTGGAAGCAATTGGTGATTCAATCAGTCAAGAATGAAGCAGAGAAACACGGTACACGACAGAAAGTATACTAGCCGAAGATGAAAAGAAAAAGTACAAGAGTGTTTGTTTTACGCCGGTGAAGAAACTTAATTGAAACTCGTTTTTTGGAAATACCAAGATCACTCTAAAAAAACTTGTTAAGGACTGCGCAGTCAGTGAACACATCTTTAGACGGTTAGAATACGGTATTTCCCCAACCCACATTGGACCCACTGTCCATTGTCTCTGGAGCTTGGAGTACACTAGTGGCGAATCAAAGTATTTTCCAGATCACACGAAGACATAAAACATATTCGATCATTTTAGAAGCTGTGTACTGAATTCCCGGCATCAGTTGCCAGTGGATTTTTTTGGGAAGGAAAATGTCTCGCTCTCGTTCCAAACTTTTCGACGCTGACACGAATCCTGGCGAATTACGAATAACCTTAAACGTCGGCGGTCAAAAACACGAAACGTATGTAAGCACACTAGCAAGTGTTCCAGATACACGGCTAACATGGATAGCAGAACGCTGCTTGAAGGAGCCACGAACTCTTGGCCAGAGGAAGGAATATTTTTTTGATAGAAACCCAATTGTATTTACTCACATTCTGAATTATTACAGAACCGGGAAACTCCACTGTCCGCGTGAAGTTTGTGGCCCTCTGTTCGAGGAAGAATTAATTTTCTGGGGAATCGATGAGAAGCAAATTGAGACATGTTGCTGGGCGAAATACGACGAACACAGAGACGCAGAAGAGAAGCTTCGCGGATTCACTAAAATCAAAATTGAAGAAGAAGAAGAAAGCAGCGACGACGAAGACGACATGTACACAGCTGATCGCGAAATGATCAGTAGTGGAGAATTTTATCAAAACACAAGAAGTATCTCCTCGAAATCCAAAACAAAATTAAAAATTCTGAAAAAGAGGATATGGAGGACATTGGATGATCCTTATTCTTCGAAGCTCGCAAGGGTAAGTTATTCTATTATTACATTTTACCCCCTTGGATATATCGGGTGTATTTCAAGACCAGGGATAAATTACACAGTCATCATTCCACTAGTTTTTTGACAGCAAAAGTAGCTCAAGCAATGACGGAGTTGTGGAAGGGCATTTTCCTTTTACTCAGTTTTTGCTGAAAAAAAATCCAAAACATTAATTTTATGGCCTCCCAAGAAAACTTTGAACTAACAAAAGAAAGATAACGAGTGCTTTAAACTAGATTAGACACTGAGAAAATAAGCGGAAACTATGACCTGAACGTAACCGCTACTACAAGCATTTTGTAAACCACACACATTAGTTCAGGTAATGAGAATTTTCTAACTAGGTCGATGTGCCATTTTACGCGTATAAAATTAAATCGCCCAAATCGGTCGCGTTTTCGTCAATTCTGTTATATTTCAATCATTATCTTAAGGGTTTTTTTTTAAAAAATTGGGGTCTTAAATAACCCTCAAAACTCTGTCATTCTTAGAGCAAAATCTTTATCTAGGCTTATGTCATTAATAGTTGATAAGTGACTCGAGTTTATACCTAACGAGTACATTATGTTTCGTTACATAAGTTAAACAAAATTTTTTTCTTTAGATTTCACGCTGGTTTTTCTTCTCTTTTTTGCTTCTGCACCACTAGACATGCTAAACTACACGCGCAAAAGGTTAAAAAAACACACTCTTGCTTGGAACTGTGTTTTTCGTGTAACATTTTACTCTTTATCTCTAAGTAAACAAGGTCCAGAGCTATAAAACGCTTAAATTTCGCTTCACTACTTAGTGTCTTTTAAATTAAAAAACATAAGACCAAAAGCCGTCTGTTGATACCAAACATTTCACTGACATAACTTTCAGTTCGTTTGTTTAGCCGCTATTAAGCTTACTGATAGCTTGTTTTCATTGGTAAAGTCGAATATTATTACCAGGTTTCTTCAGGCTTTTTCCCGTTTAAGTTTAGTTAGACAAAAATACCGTCTTGGTTTGTTGACTTAGTAGATTCACGCTTTTTATATTTAACAACAAAAGGCAGAAACATAAGAAAAAGTGCACTGGGAAAAGAAAAAGAAAAGACAACTCCTTTGAAGATAAAATAATCTATAATTCTCTAGATTTTTCCAAGAAACCAGCTAGTAAATGTATAAGGTCGCTGGTTTTGTGAGTTGAAAGTTTTGGCTCCGGTTGTGGGTTTTCGTACCAGCTGTATCTTTCATTACACTTCGAAGCGTTTTGTAAATTTTATTTTTCATGCTTCATAAATCAACATTCAAATCCCATCTGCTTTTAAAAACACACACACTGTGAACTATATGTAACAGGAATAGCAGTCACAGAAGATATTCTTCCTAATGACTTGCTTAAAAACTAATTTCGCTCAAAAAACTGAAAGAAGTTACTGAATTTTGATACCAATAGTCGCTTAGCGATTATTACACTTTGTAACGTGAGCTTGCTAAACTGAATAATTATGTACTTTGTCGACTGAAACACTAACGCGGAAACAATGATTAAATAAGCATTGCAAAGAGAATTGGGAGTTTCTTCTTTAGTATATATGTATGAGTATGAACCAAACGAGCGACAAGTTCAAAACAAAATTAAAAAATGAACCAACACATCAGAAACCAGTGTTTTTAATTGACTACGCTGATTTTTTTATGCTGAGTTTATTAAGTGTTTTAGAAAATCCACGAACATCAAATGCGGTTAAATTATTTAAATGGCATATTATTTCAACTTCGTAAACAACAAGGATTTTGGGTAATTATTCTACATAGTGACTAATATGTTATACGCTTTCAAGGGAGATTAAAACACTCTCTCTACTCTTTGCTTTTTGATTAAATAACTTATACATAATTCCTCGAGTTATGCTGAAATAATTCTAAATGAGTCTTCCTCGGAATATTCAACGTCAACCTCGCGATTTAGCGTTGTGTGTGCATGTTTGAAGGACGCGTTGTTGAAACAAAAAAAGCTGTTTAATTTTCCAAGAACGAGAGGAAGTTCCTTGAGAAGAATTGCTTCTTGATTTCGTTCTTTGATTACTGTAGCTACGTTCAGAGCAATTACGAAACAAGGCAAAGTTCTTATGTTACAGTTTCATTCTTCAAGGTAATTAATAATCAATTTTTTTTCAGTTCAGTTGTTCAACGCTCAACTGTAGGTAAAATTTGCACAGCGAAAAAAAACCGATTATGGTAAATTTGTTCCATTACGATTTGATCTGTCAAATAAGACTTGATTATTCTTAACTGAAGACAGATCCCAACATGAATAAAGATAAGTTCTCTTTCTGTTTTAGTAAGTGTTCAAGGCGGAAGTTTGTAGTGAAAATAGAAGCGAGAATACGTCGCTTCCGTCTTGTCGGGCCGAATTTTCAAACAACCAAGTCTCTTTTTTCCCAGTAGACCTTATTCGCTTGGGCGTAATGTTTTCCCAGTACAGAACATTTGGGAATAAGATTCTTTGTTTGAGGTTTATCCATATTAATGTTCTTCTCAAGCGTTACCAGTAAAGGAAAAAGTCCCAAAGGAATGACACGTGACCTGTATTGGGAAAACAATTACGCCCAAGCGAATAAGGTCTGTTCGTTCTTTCAAACCTGACAAACATAAAGGTGTGCCTAGAAGACCTTTTTTTACTGATATAGTTTATTCCCAGTACAAAGATGTTATCGTGTGCTGTTATCTTGGTACCCCGACTCTTCTTTGTTATTTTACACTGAGGTGGGCGGAGCACCATCACGTGGTAAATACTACCAGTGGATTATGGGTAGGTTTTTGGTAGGAAACAGCGATCTAGAAATCTTAAATTTTTTCGCAATGCTTTTTCTTTTTTTCTCTCTACTTTCTCATTTTTCTTCATTTTTGCTTATTTTTAATCCGTCATTCATTGACTTTTATTCTCATTTTCTTTCCTTACTAGTTCCTCTTTTCTTCAGTTTCCATCTTTGTCATTTCACTTTACAATAAGCTAAGAATTTCGTAATCATTTCATACAAAACTAGTGAAGCCCAGTATTTCTCCTCTCTCTTTTTCGTAGACGATCATCGTTATTTCTAAGATAATTAGGTAGAGAAACTGCACATTTCTTTTTTAAAATATTATTAGTTTATTTATTCGTGTTGAAAATGATCAGTCCCACAACATCCCAAAAATGACACCACAACATCCCCAAATGTATCAGGAATCTGATAAATCGATCGAAATTCTATTATATTCTGAAGACACGTTCTTATAAAAGTAAAGAAAATAATTCATAAACAGTGGCATATCTTAACGTAAGATCTAAGAATATTTTCATATTCACCAAACCATCAAGAACATGTAAGCGTAGAACATTGTATTATCTGATTCCAAACCAAAGACACGCACCATACTTACCAGACCTGTGTCCCGTTCTTTACCAACTATTGAAAATATACTAACACTAATTAGCCTTTATCTGATAACTCGTTAAATCAGATGTTTTGGGTCTCGTCTCTTTGGAATCATTTGCGTACGATTCTTTTAGTTCAAGCAATGAACTCAGCGTGTTTAGAAAATGGAAAACGAAGAAGAAATGACGGAAAATTAAAGCTCCGCAAACCACGAAGACTGAAACTCTCCACGCATGAGACTGCGAGATCATTTACTGCCGTGGTATGGGATCTCATTAACCACAGTTAGTCGAACAATCAGAGTATCAAATTCTTAGCATTTTAAAATCTATTGCATTTGAAATATGACCAGAAAATCATTCAGATACTTTATGATTTTATACAATTTTGGAGAACCTGTCATTCTCTGATCCTGTCATTCATTTGATTGATATAAAGTATTATCCGAAATTCCTTTATACATAAAACGACCAAGTAACCAGGAACATAGATAGCCAGAAATCATCTGATAGCTTATCTGTTGTCATAATATTGCTAATTTAAAGCTACGCGTCTGCACCACGCTGTACATCGCGTGTAAAACCACTCAAGTGTTACCGCTATTTCAATTAATCTGATAACTTTGTACTCATTACTGGAAATGCCAAATGAAGCCGATTTTCTGCTTTTGTTGAGACAGTTAAACGAAGTTAAAGAATTTACTTAATATCTTCAAACAAATGCGATCGTATTTTCGTTCGTATCGTAAAAGCATTATGATTGGATAAAGTGCTTGTTCCTGAATTCTGATTGGTTCAGAGTAGAAGGCGTATGATAGTCACGTGCACAGTACCGTAAGACGCCATCATCATTCTGTTTTATTTATTTCGAAATGACGATGCGTCTTCTCGTTATAGCCGCGCTAATCGGATTTTATGACTCGCATGTATGTAATAGCTATTCCATAAAGATTAATATACTAAAGCTATCCAAAACTAATGTGATGTAATGGAAATACTGAAAGTATATTCCACTTAACAATGAAAAAAGGCTCTAACAAGTCCTTTGGCTATGGACGCTAAGTTAATTAGGTGGCGAGAACGCGTTTAGGACCAAGCGAGCTAAGAATTGACCATCTAGGACGGCTACTGCACCAGGACAGTGTACCTAGGGAGTCGGTTGAAAGACACGAGTAACTCACATGCTCAATTATAAAAATGAATTACCGCCAGCTATCCTAGATCATCTCGTCGTCATACCTAAAGGTCAGGCGTATAGCACGCGCGGTTAAGCAGAATCTGGCGTCAGTTTAATCACCAAAAAACGTGTTTCGATTCCCCAATTTTATCCACATACATACACACGCGTATCCGCAGGGTCAGAAACGTGCTGCGATAAAATGAACATATCAGTCGTAATACAATCACTTTAAGAAGAGTTTGTCCACCCTGAGGTGCTTATCGTACAACTAAAAAGAGACGTGCTGTGTTATATGAATGCGAAAGCAGAAGTCTTAAAAAAATGCGCGTCCGTGAAAAGATAAGGTCTTACTAAGCGTCAGTAATCGTGGTCTTTGGTCTTTGTTCTTTAGTGACAGAACTTTATTTCACTTGTCACTTCCCAAATTAAGCATGCGTAGACAAATAAGGATTGTGAGTTAACCTTTTTAGCGTAAGGTTTTCTTGTCTGACTTTCACCTTTCAGCTACCTTCTGTTAGCGGGTAAAGAATGAAAAAATACTCAAGGTAATCTCACGTGCGTGCTTCCCTGAGGTGGATTATCGGTAACACAGAAAGAAATAGAATCGATTTTGTCGACTGGAAATCTATTGATTTTTTGCTGATTAAAAGTAATATATTAGCGAAAAACGGGTATTTTGCTTATCTAAGTGCAAAGCGTTAGGGACTGGTCGTGAACTGTTAGGGGAGGGGAGGGGAGGTGGAAAGGAGACTGGATACATAAAGCCTCTCAGAATAGAGAAAGTGGACGGATGAAAGTTAAAGTAAAAAACCCTGTGGACACGAAGAACGAGACCAAAAGTTGGACAGACCTTTTATTCCATGCTTAATTTACTGTAGTTTAAAGAGGATAAATCCACCTCCACTACTCAACAAACTCTTATGATCAGGTTGTAGCTCCGAGAAGATGGCTTCATGAATATCCAATGGAATCCCCTTATCGTTGAATATTTTTAAGACACTCTTCCTTTACAGCGAACACAAAAAGGTTCCTTAAGGTAGAAAACGTACGACCAAAACAAATATAATGTATGACAGATGAATGGAATGATTGTGCCTCTACTGATAAATGATAATGAACGGCAACGGAGTAAAGCATTCCTCAGGTTGATAAGATAACGTTTTAGGTTCACAGCGAGCTGTTATATCAACATCCGTTGCAGTAAATACCGACAAACCACTAGGAATAGCTAGCAGTCGAGCTGGACTAAGATCGATACGGATTTCCTATTTACAGGCAAATTACGGATCTCTCATTCGATTCTCATTCCCGCTTTTTTTCCGTTCTACTCTGTTTTCTTAATTTCCACATCTCTTTTGATAGTTAAGATAAAAATCCGTCAAACGCCCATCGCATCGACTCGCGCAGGACCCTTTATCACCGAAAAGCTTTCCTCCATTCCAAATTTGGTTGTCCAAATCTTCTTACTTAATACCACAATGTAATCTCTTTGAGATTTGTTCCAAGATTTTCAATATAGTCTTCCGACACGTGATAGCGTTCGAAGTCCTGTCTAGTTCCTTTGTCAAAATATGGACTTCTGTTCATTCTAACGAGCACTTTTAGTAATCTTCTTGAAAAATATTGAAGTGTTTCATAAGCGCGCGAGTCCTAAATGACAGTATCTATAAGGAATTATTCTCTCAAACAAAAAAGCTGGATTTGATGTGGACGTATTCCTGTCTTAGCTTGTCAATTCATGGCGATTGATTGATTCGTTGGCAAGCTGGTTTGAAAGAGGCTTAAGATCAAGGAATATGAACAGAACTCTTTCAACGCTCGTTAGAAGTCAGTGTACTTAAGCTGTATTGTTTAGCTAAAGTAATACTTTTTCTTTTTTTTACGTATTGGACTGGATAAAGTGGCTGCATCTTATACTGAATTACACTGCTGAAGTTGATTAAGTAAAGAAAATATAAATAGATGTAAGGAAGATAGATTATGAGGTTTTTGTGGAGTTATTGTGAAAACAAAATAAGAAGACAAACAAAGAAAAACGAAGAAGGAAGGAAGGGAGAAAAAGGGGAAAAAAAACTTTTGAAACAAGTGATCGACCAAGCCTCATATTGGTCACCCATCCAAGTACTAACCCTGCCCAACTAGGCTTAACGCACTGTCTTGAGAGCACAACGCATTTGACCACTCGTCCATCGCTTTCAAGGAATTAGCATATCAATACCGGCCTAAACAATGCACCAGATAGACTCGATTATTTTTCTCTTTCAAATCCATGTGAACCGTGGTTAGAGCAAGGGGTTGGTC
>JAAAQI020045232.1:0-18248 GCA_011800005.2 Stichodactyla mertensii | reverse complement strand
GTAGAGAAGTAAACAAAATGGCGGAGCATTTCGCCGACGTTATTTCACTTTTTAAACTTGAAAATAATTAAAATTCTGCATTTCTGACAATCCAGTGAATGTGTATATAATAAAACAGTTATTCCACTCAATTTCGTCGTACATGGCTCATAGTCGACTGGGCGCTACGCACCTCGTTGGCTATGAGCTCATGTACGACTCGATTTCGTGGAATAATTGTTAAATAGATACTGACTCTCGATAGAGAGATCACAAAACTTGATTTTCTTTTTGAAAGCAGATAAGGAGCGTTCTTTCTTTAAAGATTCATGAAGAGAATTCTATAATTTAGCCCCTGTGTATGCAAAGCCATTTCTATATACACCAAATTGAAAAAACGTTGTCGATTCAAAAGGCTGAATCATCGAAGGTAAGACCTAGGAAGAAGTAATGGGTAAAAGCACTCAATAAGGCCCATATTTACTATTATATGCATAGGTGTATTACTGCAACACTCGAGCATTGTTTTGAAAGCAATTTTCGAGAATTATAGCAATGCTCAATGCATAGTGTATAATCCTCTTCGGTCTTACCTTCGATGATTTAACCTTTTGAATCCGACAACGTTTTTTCAATTTGGTGTATACCAGTGCTAACCTTTGGTAGTTTTAGGTTGTCACTAGAACAACGTAGATTATATGCTTGAGAACCAGGATGGTTTGTAAAAATTTCTTTTAAGTAGGATGGAGCAAGTCCATTGACTGTTTTAAACATCATAATGGCTTTTTGCTACATTCTACTTTGGGCTAGTGGGACCTACTTTATTTTTTCAAATAGATGGATGGATGGATGCATGCATGCATGGAAAAACAGGTAACTTGACGACAGTTGAATATGAGCAACAAATAAAATCAACAAAAGGTCGGAACATAATTAAACACGAAAATTAATCTAAGATATTAGAAGTCTTACCACGCAACAAAACCTGATCCAAGAGCCACACAGATTCACCCCTGGAATTTAATCGAATTCTTTTAAGGTCCATACACACTAAGGGTTTTGCTCCAGGGGCAGGCATCCGGGTCATTTTGCACAACTAGTACACACGAAAGAACATGCTGCAGGAGCTTGCTGCATGGTGTGATCATGCTTGCTGATATTTAACCAGTTTAATATCAGGGCGCGTGAGACGGGGGCAAAATATTCTGCTCCTGCCACAACCTTTTTGACATGAAATCTTTGGTACACACGAAGGAGCAAAACGACCCTGGAGCCTGCTCCCGGAGCAAAACCCTTAGTGTGTGTGTAAGCCTTTAGCTTTGTTTTCAGACATGTTGTCTCTTTTCCTGTTTTTAATCAAGTACATGTCATACCGAGAAAATAAACAAACCAGCATATAATTTGAAAGAAATTACTGAACACACCTTTTTCGTTTCCAGTACACGTATGCAATTATTGCTATCACTATGGCAACAATGATCACCATGGTAACCACAACGCCAACTACGGTCGAAGATCCTCCACTCTCTTCCGTCTTGTCATTTTTTGCCCTATCGTTGGGATTTGCTGTGGCCTTTCATTTAAAAGAATAGGTCGGTAGTTAAAAGTTACCCAGCATTTGGTTCAAGGTTTCATATCTCGTTATTATATGGCAAGGCAGGATCCGCGGATTTTTCCAAATCTACCTTGATTATAACATTTTCAATCATGCTCCACGATCCCTGTCAAAACATATCCCCCCCTCCCCCCTACTTTCCAAGGTGCTCCGCGGTCCCTGCAAGGTAATTTCACGCGCTCTCATTGGCCAATTTGCGATCCATTATAACTTACTTAACGGCCCACCATCCTATTTTGGTGTTCGCCTTGCCACATAGAGTGATTTTACTTAGCCCTTGAAACAAAAACTAGAGTGGTTTTCCTTCGTCCGTGAAAGAAAAATGACTATATAGTTTGTGCTAGTTGATAAAGAACAAAAGAAAACAATAGGTTTAGAGTCTACTACTAACTATTAGTTTGCCTATATTGTTTCATGGTCGAAGGAAAATCACTCTAATGGCTAACGTGTAATAGTCAAATAGACACAAAAGGAAACAATAGATTTTCAATCTACTAATGTGTATTAGCATATAATCTTTTTTGCGGGTTAAGCGAATCCACTCTAATAAGCATCTTATTGACCTCGCTTGCTTGGTCCGTACGTAAGTTATGGAAACTAAAATAAATACTTTTCAGCTGTCATTTCATATCAGGCAGTCATCGACAAACTTACATTTGAAGTCACTGGTGTTGGGTCAGATGATACGATCTTTCTTGAAGATATTTGACTAGCAGTTGGTGGTGTTCTTGTTGGCATGGATGTGACATTTTCATTACCTTAATCAAGCCAACATAATCAAGTTAAAACATTCCCAAAATCACTAAATAAATTTAACAATATTTGAGTCAAATACAGGACCAAATGATAAAGGTTTTGTGTCATACTTACAGTCTAATTTTCCTTCTACTTTGAATAAAAGACATAAAGATTGTTGGCCTTCACATGTGATGCCGAGGCGGATGATCCTACCCAACAAGTCAGTACTAATACCAGAACTAATCTTAACCTGTTCAAGGTATTAAAATAAGCAGAATTAAATAACTCTTTAATACAATACCCTGGAAATCAATGCAAAATCGAAAAGAGAAAATTATAGGAAATTATTTACTTATTAGTGGAATTAATTAAGGGGACACATGATAAGGGGGAAAAAAGGCCTCTCCTTTCTTTACCTTCCATCTCTTTTCTCTCCATTATTCAGTTATCTTCTGCTTTTCTTCCTTAACTCTATAGTCTCCTAAACCAAGGTCGCTAAAGGTGGTATTACACGAGACGGTTCCCAGCAATTATTTTTGAGCGAATGTTGCGCGTAAAATTGTTCTCGTGTGACATGGCATGTGGAACAATTTTCCACGCGATCTCTGTCACTGCAACATATTGTGAGTTTTTGAATCGGCTTCAATTAAAACTTGCAATATCATTTGCAGACAGAGCAGAAAAACGACAAGGTCGCTACTTTCACGATTTTTTTATTTAACTGGAAGTGATACGCCAAAACTATAAGCGTTTCATTCGCTTCACTGTTGCTACAAACTTGTGACAAAATCTTGTCGAACTAGAGTAAAGCTACTTGGAGATATTCACGAAAATGGCAGTTTTTCTGCTGATCAAAATATCACCTCTCCCAAGTACAAGGCGTATATCTCAAAATCGTACTCACTGAATTTTGGTCACATTTGATATTTTGTTCTTTGGCCCCAAAAGAGCGTGTTTACAAAATATTGAGCTTAAAAACGGATATATGTCATTATAATGAAAGAAATAAAAAGGTTTTTCTGCTCTGTCTCACTTGAAACATTCTGGTGTAATCACCATAACTCAATGGCAGATATGCAAGTGTATATAGTAGTCGCCGATGCAAATAGGACAATAAGCATTAAATGGAGCCTCATTTGTATGGTAAAAAAAAATTTTTAAAAATAAAAATAAATAAATCTTATTGCGAGATCAATAAGAGCTATTACTGCTATCAGTGTTCGTTCGTTAGTCGTGTGATGCATTAGAGTCATCCTATTTCAGTACGAAAAAAGATGATACCCTCTTTCAGCTTTGATTGCGCTGTCATGTTTTAGATTTTACTAACCTTATATGTATGACGAAAAATATTACCCGATTCGTCCGGCTCTCTGTAATGGATGCTAAACCACTGACTATCCGACTGTGAATCGATGCCAGTCCATGTACCATCACACTTGAAGTACTTGGATGTCGTTAGATCGACTGAACATCCAATAGAAGGCAGTTCCTTTGTGTCGTACATCTGATCTGTTTCCAAGATTTTGGGCGGATATTCCTCGTCCGGTTCTGATTTAAACAGATAGTTGCAGCCTGGTGATTGATAAAGTAAGACGCTTATTTTAGTTTAATCCTAGAATCTTAATTTCAACGTTTCTTTTTCCTGATATTGATACGAAACAAGTCAAGCATGTATGAATGAATCTGAGTTATGGACATCAGTTATCTGAATATAAATCATACTCATATGGGTGCATACCAATTAACTCACGCTCATGCGATTGACTTTTTGGCTCAAAATTAATTAACGCGGAAAGGAAATTGTACATTCCCTCCCCCCTGTTTTGCTTCAGCGTTTATCAGTTACCTAATGTTGCGCAAGATAAGTCAAAGCGAAATGTCGACAAGGTAAGCGGAAATAAATCAAAATTCACTTGATGTCTGACGAACAAACCTGTTTGCTTTCTGACTTCAGTGTTATTTAGACACGTCCAGGATCCAGAATAAAAACCAAAAGTGGCTTCTTCGTACCTACAATTACACTGACATTCTTTCGAATTCACAAACTGAGCATTGTATGCTGCGCAGTTAGCAATACTACATTTTGAGTCAGGAAGTGTGAAATAATCAAAGTTATTCCAAGGATTTGCATCTCCAGGATTCCTTATAATCGAAAGTATTTCTTCGCCAAAGCCAAAATAAGAGAACTGTGTTGTCAACAATGAACACAAGATGAGATTAGAGAAACAGTTCAAGAGATTCATAGTTGAAGACTTCTGATATTCTATAACATGTTTAATGAATACGTTTAAGTTTCGCTTTATGATTTCTGAATAATTTTTAATAACGGAAGTCAATCAGTAGCGGATCCAGAGGGGGTTCCAAGGGTTCCATGGAATCCCCCTTGAGGGTTTGATTTTTTTAGATAACAGAAATATCGTCAAACAACGACTAGACAATAGGCTATACACAGTTGGGAAGTTTAAGAAACGGAACCCCCCCTTTGTACAATCCTGGATCCGCCACTGAAGTGGTGTTCCTTAAAGTGTAAGAAGCCTATCAACAGCAACAATAGATAGACAAAAAAAAAAAAAGGCTATATTCAAAGGATTTCTACCAAAGATACCTTTACTTTACGTTATTTAGTCACTAGTAGTATTTCCGTAGCGTTTTTGCTCCGCTAAAAATTTTTTTCCCGTCCCTCCTCCTCCCCTCCCCCTCCCCTCCCCGGACCATTCGTCCTCTTTGTTTCATCTTTAAAAAGCAAAAGCATCCAGAAAACAATGGTGCTGCTACTAATTTTAGTAAGACGTTGTCAACATGAAGTACCTCAAGCAAGGCTCTTATTAGCCTGCGTGGCCAGGCTGTAGCCAAGCCACCCAGGTCCAATAGAGCCTGGCCACACAGGCTAGGCTCTGATAAACATCTTTCACAATTGAGGGTTTATAATTATTCCAAAGTGAATAGAATGGCAAAAGACACGGCCGCCATGTTGGAGGATATAACAAAATAATAAACCAAGACTCAATTTTTTGTTTAAGTTATCCAACATGGCGACCATGACATCACTTGCAAGGCTAAGGCGAAGTAAAGTATCTGTAAATATCACCCGTGCAGCCGGGTATTTAGTCTCAAGATTATATGCCCGACAGCCGGGTATTTAGTCTCAAGATTATATGCCCGACAGCCGGGTATTTAGAGCTGAGTGTATGTAATTAGTGACAGACTTTCCTTTTACAAATATTTCTGTTGTCTTAATAGGAAAGTACGGATGATGTACACTGCTAATGCGCTGATCAGCTCCCAAGACTCTACGACCTCATCTATTACTCTTGGTATTCCTGTCCAGCGGTTGATACACATTTCTATTGTCCTCCTTAAGACTCTCATAATCATAGTTCTTGTTACTATTGCCTCCTTCGCCATGTTCTTGTTTATCATGACCATCGTTTACATCATTTTTCTTAGCCTTGATGTTATCTCCCTTTCTGAGTGGACTGGGTGGTTGTCTTCTCTGCTTGGCTACATATCTATTACTATCCGCTGTATCCGAAAACCCAGACACCACGGCAGGAGTGAGAGCATCACTCCCTACACCACCCCTAGATTGTCCTTGGCTGTCACTGTTAAGCTTCTCTGCTCTAGCAATGTCATTCATTCTCTGCTCATTTGGATCTTCTAGTACGTGATAAGAAGGTGCATAAGGAGCTTCTGCATACCCATCATCGTCTGTTGGTGGTAATTCTTCTAATTCGACAGTTCCTAGAAAGAAGAAGAAGGGGGGAAAATGCGAGCCTTTGAGACTAAAACATAAACACACTCGTCTCGATTTCTTTGTATTTTATCTTGTTTATGAAGAATTATGAAGAAAATTATCAAGTACCTCCACTAAGAAGGATGCTTGTCTTCGTTCCTGCTTGTGTTCGTTGTTCAGGTATTTCCGCGTAGATTTGTTCATGAGCGGGTTCTTCTTGTTTATCTGTTTTTGGTGAAGACTGACCTCTTCTTGCTTATAAAAGACAAGCAGATTATTTCAAAAGGCCTAGATAAACATTTTACAAGAGGCCCTGTTGCTCTAATAATTCTAATAAACTCTAATAATAATAATGTTCTAATAAACTCTAATAATAATAATGCTCTAATAAACTCTAATAATTTTCAAATTTAAATTTTACTAGGAAAACGAAGTGTTGTTACTCCCTTACCAAAACGCGTTAATCGATCCACGAGCCACACATCTTCACCTCTAGAAAATAATTTTCTCATTAGGAGGCTTTTATTTGTAGGGCACGCGGGGTTGCCTGTGAGGTTATCGGGAGGGTGATGTTTGTGTAAATTCAATTTCAATACATGGCACAAAACAGTGGGTGATTTAGGAAGTATGTTGGGTGTACCCTCCCCACCATTCCTCACTAAGGACAGGGAAGGGAAGTGCCCTTCCGAACTTCTGCTATATGACCCTTTCACTATCGCAAATACTACCAATCAGTCCTGGATTCGTCCCTGGAATGCAATAGCTCTACAGAAGCAATCGAAAGACACTCAAAAAACACAAATGACCTTTTTCTCTTCCAAATTACAAATGTAACAAAAGCAGCAATAATGATTATAAGGATGACGACTATCACAACCGCTGCCATCGTTCCTGATGATGATGACGACGATGAAGACGACGATGATGGTTTTGATGATGGAATTGGTGACGATACCAGCTAAAGGTAAGGTAACACACAAAATATATAAATGTTTCTAAGTTGTATTTGACAGAGTTGAGAGTTGTATATTAGCAGTGTTAGCAAAGTCTGAAGACTAGAAATATTACCTTTCATGTGTTCCTGCGACCTAACCGACTCAATCAAACTTACGACGAGCCGAGAGTTAATTCACGGTTCCGAAACTCCATAGTTATTGTTGCTACGTCCCACACGCCAAACCAAGTCAGCTAGAAAACTGCACACCTGAGATTCTGATCGCAAACATATTTGTAAATTCTGTTTGAATTTTTAATTTCTTGAAATTTGAGAATCAAATTAATTGGTGTAATGCAAAAAACCTTGGTGAAAACAGGGAGTGTACAATGTTGTTTGTGGGACAAGATGTATTCCACACAGTGCTACAGCGATTGGTTGGCTATTGTTTGAGCTGGAACCGTGGTGCAATGTTTTCCCACTTCAGATCACGTGTCATTCCCTTGGGTTTTGTTTCTTTGTTTCTCGGAAACGCTTGAGAAGATACGTTAATACGTATGAACCTCAAACAAAGAATCTTATTCCCAAAGGATGACACGTGGTCTGAAATGGGAAAACATTACTCACAAAGTAAAGAGGTCCATTCCGATCACGAGCGATAAAGAAATGCCCGTGAATCGATAGCCATTGTCATATGATTGAAATTCATTTTGGATTTCAAAAAAACAGACAGATACTTCTCGCTAGATAAAATAAATTGAGAATAATACATGGGCGCGCGGAGATATGGAATTTATCTTCGAGAGTTCAATTTGATATCTCACGAATGAGCGCAGAGAACGAGTGAGATATCAAATTTGAACACGAGAAGATAAATTCCATATCTCCAAGCGTCCATGTATTTTTCTTTATTATATAGTGTTTTCAAGGATTTCTACCACCGAATACTAAAATTTCGAAAAATAAGCCAAACTAACTGAGAAAAACCGACGAGCATGCGCAGTAAGAAATAGCCGCGGGTCTGAGAACGAGGTTGTTCTCGCTCGCGATCGGAATCAACTCGCGCATCGACCCATCATAAGTTTGATTGACTGAAGCTAAAATGCTAGACGTCCGCAGTCGCAGAAACACGAAATGGGCTGTGATGCGATAAATATGCATTAGTTTTACCTGTTGTCTTGGATCCACAGGGCCTTTGAACAAGGAAACAGAATGAAATATTAGCAAATGAGACCAAGGAGAATGGCAAGGACGTCAGTTTTAAGAATCAAGTCCAGAAATGAAATAAGTGCGAGTTTAGGAGATTGGTTAGTGCGTATGGATTTATTTGTTCATTCATTCATTTATTCATTCATTCATTCACTCACTCATTCATTCATGCATGCATTCATTCATTTCTTTCTTGCACAGTTACTTACACTTTATCTCTCCAAAAATCTTGAAAAGAATGCAAGATGTTTTGAGACCACTGCATTGTATTTGCAGCTTGACAACCTGTCCCGCTAAGGAACCTTTAATTTTTTTGAACTGCAAAGAAAAGAATCGTTGGTCACATGTTCCACGTTACCCCCCCCCTCCCCCTGCGAGTAAGTCAGCGAAGTTGCATGTCAACTGTATGCGCGTATTTGTACATTCAAATGAACACTAAGAAACAAGACGCTCTAAGAGCGAAAACTGGGTTGTCTTGCTGTGCGTCAGTCTGGAGGAGAGCATGCGCGTTGAAGCCGAGACGGCGATTTGTGACGGACGGCATTTTTAGACTGGTTTGCCACAGGCAACCCACTAATTGACTTAATTAACGCAAACAACAACAACGACAACCACAACCACAACAACAACAACAACAAAGCCACACACTTACGTACCTTTAATTTATAAGTCAAATCTGACCCATCGTGTGTCTTCCATTTTGATTTTTTTGATTTAAACTCAATAAAATCATTGCCAGAATTCTGGTTCAATCTCAATCCATCCCATGTACCATCACATTTCAAGTATCTTGATGACGACAAGTTAATCTTGCAGGACGAAGAGGTTAGATCAACTGAATCAGCCTCACCTTCTTTCATTACTTTAAGAGGTGAAGTTTTAAAATGCTCTGATTTGAACCTATGCGTGCAGCCTGAAATGTTGCGAAAGGGGAGAACATTTAAGACTTTGCATGAATAGAGTTATTACAGGCGTGGATACAGGGGGTGTGGATTGGGTGGATTTTCACACCCCCCCCCCCCCCTCTTGAGGGATGTTAACAGTCAAAAATATGAATATTTTAAATGAAATAAAACAAAAGATCTCGTAACTAATTTTAAAAAATATATACACATAATAAGAGTCAACTCAGTTTTGCACATTTTGGACGTCTTGAAAGCCTATTCTGAACTCGGATGGAAAATAGATACCTTGAAGGAGCTTTGAATAAGACTATCCACCCCCCTCCCCCTTTTTGTAAAATTCTGGATCCGCCCCTGCATTATGAGTATTCACCGATTAGCTCCGTAGCCATCACTTACCAAAAACGTTTGGACATTGTTATCTGATTTCCATATGAATGTACTATTAACTTTTGAACAAGTGTTTGACCTGAATTGATTATTTGGGTCTCTATAGAGGGTTCCCACCCAGGGCAGCCATCTTGTGGGGCAAAACAAAACAAATTTTCTCCTCAGGGAAATAAAATCTTTTCTCATTCAACAACATGTCATTGTTTTCTGAACCACAAGATGGCGATAATGAGAATCCTTTATATATAAACAAAATCTCGTTGTTTAACCCTGATTTAAAATGTCCTTGCTGTTTTTAGGGATAAAAATAACAATTCATGTTGATAATTTGTTCAAAAGTTAATAAGTTCGTATGGTAATTCGATAACAATGTCCGAACATTTTAGTGACCGTAACACTAATAGCGCTTTCCATAGATGACGTCACGATGTTCGCTCGCTGTGCACTGTGGAATTAAAATGCGGACAAACATACGAGTCTTTTGAGATTTGTTAAAGTTTCGTGAAGTTCAAATGATGTCAACGCTTGAATTTCTCTTGTCCTAATCTTTGCCAGTTCGCTCTTCCATGGAGTCATGCAATCGTGAATCTTCCCAGGCTTTGGAAAGGGAATAAACGTACCCTCAGCCATTTTCTCTGAATATTGTGAATCTGACATGCATTCTCCCCAACAACAGTCTTTGCTTGTTTTGTTCTCCCCATATCCTCATAAAAGAGGTACTCTAAATCAGATTATATCTGCTTCTCCGCATATCCTAAAGCCTGGTTCTCACTAGCGACGCAAGCATAAGCGCAAGCAACATACGCAGCCTCAGTAGGGTACTGCTCATTAGCGGTGCTTGTCTTTTTTAACACCTCGGTGATAAATGCAGTATTGAGTCTGCGTATGTTGCTTGCGCTTATGCTTGCGTCGCTAGTGAGAACCAGGCTTAAG
The DNA here is from genome assembly GCA_011800005.2 of Stichodactyla mertensii. Taxonomy (NCBI): domain Eukaryota; kingdom Metazoa; phylum Cnidaria; class Anthozoa; order Actiniaria; family Stichodactylidae; genus Stichodactyla; species Stichodactyla mertensii. The sequence continues at coordinate 7,815 of JAAAQI020045232.1, read as the reverse complement.
CTTTTGTTTACGAAATTTGTCCGCATCATTTCAATCCCATGAAGCTGTGCGATAGATCTATTTTTAGTAACCGTGGAAAATGCTATTAGCACAAATTATACCACGTGACGGCTAGGGGTCAATCAGTGATTTGAGACTTAAATAGGTGTTTTTACTACTTTTTTGTGTGCATTATCCAAATGTTTTATTATATTAATTTAAGTTTATATATCATTGATGAGACTGTAAGTCCTGCCGTCAGTTCCTCCTCTTCATTATGGATGCGGTAATACAATGATAAAAGAACCATGTCAACATTAAGCATGATCGACATCTAATAGATTGAAAGTGTATAGCAATTTGAATAAATCCAAGAAATTTTGAATAATGAGCAACAAACCTGATTGCTTTCTCACTTCACTGTTATCTATGCACGTCCATTTTCTATTATACCAACCAAACGTGGCTGCTTTATAAGGACATGAACACTCACAATTCCCACCAGTACTGAAGGCTTCTTTATGAAAAGATTTACATTCTAAACCAGAGTCACTACACATCCGTGAGAGAACTTGAAAAATATCTTTTTTATCATGTCGTATGATAGTATAGTTTTCTCTGCCGCTACAACCAACGATAATTGAAGTAACGACATAAAGATAAAGAAGGAACTCCATGTTTGGACACCAAATATGTTTGTTGATCAGCACTCGAACAAACCAGTCTTCTCTGTCTAGTTCATAAGGAAATAAACCGCTATAAATCTATCGATGAGATTGCGTTACCAGGAGCATCATCAATAAACATAATAAACATAATAACAACAACATGTTTTTACAGGATAACCATTTTAGTTATATAAACTTCTATCAATGTCCTGTATGTACGAAAGTATCTCTGTAAAAATGAAAACAACTGTGTTATTTCTCAAAAATTATTACTGTCCTTGTATTTTAGTACTTTGCTGTTAACAGTATTATTATCAAAAACTTTTTCGCTTTAGTTATCAACTGACTCCGATATGTCTGAAAATTCCTGTTTCGCGAACTGCACTAAATGAGATTCATAGATCAGCGAACCATTCATTCTACAGAAATATGATACTCAAATTCAAGTAATGCAAGAAACCCTTGTTAAAACAGGCAGTTTATGATGCTACTTGTGGGACAAGATGTATTCCACTGGGAAAACCAGTGCTACAGTGATTGGATGGCTATTGTTTGAGCCCGAACCATCAATAGACCTTTTGCACTAACAGGTCACCTGACCAGACCACCCTTAAATCAAGCAGTGTAAAAATGAACTCTAGAAATGAAAAGAGCATCTCGTCATTAGTAACAAGGTGAAAGAGTTTCAGCTAAGGATGTTAATTCATTCAGGAGAAATGACAAAGTCAAAATGAAATCAATATAAAATCGAAACTTTATTAAGATGTATGATCTAGATGTATGATCTAGTACATTTTTCCGTACAATCTCTTAGAAAATATTCCTTTTCTTTATTTCATACCAGACTAAGAATAGAACATTGACACGTTGTATTTTGCTTCAACATTTATGCTATTTTTATTCTATGATAGATTTCAGTTTCACTGAACAATGTATAACTGAAAATATCTCTTTCGTTACAGCTAGAGTGGAATAAAATAAGCTATGACAAAAGCTCAACTGATGAAAACATAAGTCAAATTCATAAAGAGGATATCAGTGATATCAAATATTCTCAGTTTTGAGGGCTGCTGGTGTATGACATTTACAGAATCCCGCTGCACTCTTTGACTTTAGACTTACGGAGAGTGTTGATGCTGGACTGACCTTCTTTGGATTTTACAACATTTATAAATTAAAATAAAATAATTGTGTGAACTTCGATTTGCCATCTCTTTGGCACATGACTTTTATGTTTGACTTCAAATCCAGTTTGTTTCAGTAGGTCGGTCTCCTCGACTTGAACGTAATGTTTCCCCATTTCAGATCACGTGTCATTCCCTTGGGTATTGTTTCTTTGTTTCTTGGTAGCGTTTGAGAAGATACGTTAACTGGATAGGCTTCAAACAAAGAATCGTATTCCCAAGTGGATGACACGTGGTCTAAAATGGGAAAACATTACGCCCAAGTCGAAGAGGGCTATTGGAGCATTGAAGCTCATTTTCAATAGCTCTGATGAGCCCGTACCCTGATACAATTCTAATTTATTTAATTTGAGAAGTTAAGTGAAAACGTAAGTGGAGTCAGCTGTTATGTCATTATTTTCTTTTGTCAAGTTCTTAAATCAACGCAGCTGTCCTATCTAATGCCTCATATACTGACATGACTCTCTTATCTTCCTTAAGACCTTCGTAAAGACCATGTCTACCACTATCATTATAGACATCTGTTATATCCTGGCCGTCAGGTGCTAAGGTCATCCTGCCATGTTTTTTGTCCTCATCACCATCAGAGGAAGGTTTGTGTCCCTTTCTTGGAGGGCTTGGAGGTCTTCTTCGTCGCTTGGGTAGTCGAGGGTGACAGCCAGCTGCATTAGAAAGTCCAGATCCTGCAACACTATCTCTCTCAACGCTGTTCCTATTCTGTTCCTGTTGCCAGTCAACCTCAGCACCATCATCAATACTCCTATCATTTGTATCTTCAAGCACATCATACCAAGGTGAATCTAGACCCTCAGTACCACCCCCACGAGGAGGACTTGACCACTCATTCTCCCCATTCTTGAATTTATCATCGCTTTTAATTTTTCCATCATGTACAGATTCTTCTGGAGAGTGAAGTTCTAAATAAAGAGGAGAATCTACAGGCACCAAATACCCTTCGCTGTTGGTGATAGGTTGTTCAACAGGTAATACGAAATCAGCGTCTTCGTACAGGGGATCTTGGTGCAGATGTAAATTTGTTGGGGAGCTTTCCAAACCGCTGTTGATGATTCCTTTAGTTTAAATATAAGTATTAATCAAATGAGAGAAAAATATAGTATAAAAAACAAGCAGTTTAGCTCTCTCTTCTGGGGCGGATCCAGGATTTTTCCACCATTTATCTTCGGGATTCGAGCACCGTAAAAGTAAGTAATATTAAATCCATAACTGAATGAAAAGGACTGCAAGTGGCTCATCTCAGAGCGGGGAGTGGGGGTGGGGTGGGGTGGTGGTGCGCGCCCCCTGCACCCCTCCCCTGGGTTCATCTCTGCTCCTACCTCTTGTCAAAGCATCTGTCCTGGTCTGCCTTGGTCCTTGGTGTGAATGGACGTGTATTTCTGCATAGATGTTGTCGTCTGGTTTTGAAGATTTTCCTTTTCCTGATGGAAGGAAATTTTCTAATTGTTAAAAGGGAGCAATGCGACAAAGCCTAGATGTTATAAAGATAAGTCCGATGAAAGAGAAAGAAGACGTACGATTGGACAGGAGAAATGGTATGAAATATAAAACTGAAAATTGTATTGGAATTTGTATGGAAAAATATGCTGGACAGCAGGCGCATTTTCTGAGGAAAAGAGATTCCACATTCACTGATCTCTTCTTTATTCATAAAGAAATTTAAAGGCTGAATGACTTGCAAAAATCTAATAACATCTCGGGAAAGATTTTCCTTTTGCTAATGAAGGAAATTTTCTAATTATTAAAAGGAAAGACAATACCCAAAACCTAGAAGTTATGAAAAGATAGGTCCGAGGGAGGAGAAAGAAGATGTATGATTGAATGAAACGTAAAAGGACAAAGCTGTAACATTTCAACTGGGAGAAAGTTCCAGGTCTCTAAAAAATCAATCTGGCTAGTAGCGCAGTCCGTCCATACCTGATCTGGTAAGTCGGTCAATAACACCCAGGCTTTCTCCTCTTTAAAAAGAAAATAGATAATATAATTAGAGTACTCTAAGAACAACACATATCAGTGCTATAACAAGTCACGTGACCAGACCACCCTTAATTCAAACACCAGTATCAAAATGAACTCCAGAAATGAAAAGAGCATCTCGATATTAGTAACAATGTAGAGTTTCAGCTCAAAATGTTAATTGACTCAGGAAAAATGACAAATAAAATCAAAATGAAATGAATATAAAATCAAAATTTTATTAAGATTTGAAGGGGAAAATGTGCTGGACAGCAACCTTGTGCAGTAAAAAATAAAATTAAAAAATATTTAATTAAATTAGCGACTCTCTCGGGGTTTGAACCCTCGGCTGCCAGTTTCTTAACAATTTGTTAATCAAGAATTCAAAAATACTGTGAACACACTAACCACATCCCCGAGACATTCCCTTGAAAGCTGAGGCGTAGTATGGATTTCCGAGCTTGACCGGCGATTGAGTACCGTTCGTCCGTCATCTTAGGGGTTAGAGAATCTTTGCCGAAGCATCAGGGGAGAAGCTAGCCGGCCCCCAGACCATATACGACCAACCCCTTGCTCTAACCACGGTTCACGTCGATTTGAAAGAGCAAAATAACCTAGTCTTTTGTGGTGCATTGTTTTCACATGCATTGTTATGGTAATTCTTTGAAAGCGATAGACGAGTGGTTAAATGCGCTGTGCTTTCAGGACACTAAGTCAAATCCATTGGGCTGGGCAAGTACTTGGATGGGTGACCATTTTAATATACATGGCTCGGTCCTTTTTTTTTTATCTTTTAATCTTTTTTGCTTTTGCTTTATCATTCGTAATCAAGACACTTTCTTTACTGCTTGTAGGGGTAAGAATCATTTGTGCCACGCCCACGTCGACGAGACTCAGGTACCTTTGAGAAATTATTATATATATATGGGAATCCTTACCTCTTTCTCTTCCAAATTATAGAATCATTTATATAAGAATCATATAAGAATCATTTGTGCCACGCCCACGTCGACGAGACTCAGGTACCTTTGAGAAATTATTATATATATGGGAATCCTTACCTCTTTCTCTTCCAAATTATAAACCAAATTGTAACAGCTATGATGATGACAAGGATGATGATGGTGGTGGTGACAATTGCTATCGCTGTTGATGATAATGCGTCGTCGTTTTGACTGCGACTCGATGATCCTTCTCGCTCGTCTGTGCCTGGCGACTTTGTTGGTAAGTGTCTCAGTAAGCAATTACACCATGGAGCAAATTTTATATATATTCTCACTGGGAAATCCGCGCAGAATAGCCTCTAATCCTAGGTTACGTAAACCCTGGTTCACACTGGCGACGCAAGCATCATACGCAGACTCAGAAGTGTACTTCTCATTAGCGGTGCTTGTCTTTTCTCACACCTCGGTGATAAATGTAATGCTGAGTCTGCGTATGTTGCTTGCGCTTATCCTTGTGTCGCCAGACTAAATGATCTAACTAAACTTACTTTTGTCGAGCTATGAAATAACGTTGAGCGTCCTATCAGTGGTGTCTGAGTCGATGAGGTCTGGAGTGTGCTTACAGGACCTGCGCGGACCAAAATTCAAAAAAATTTTAATATGAAAACCGTAGTCTGATATTATATCTTCTCTTCATAGCTAAGAACAGCTTATGACTTGAAATGTATTGCAAAAACGTGACGTTTCACGAAATTGAAAAGTCGCTGTTACTAGGATGACAGAACTAAGTACATCCTTTGATCCTGCTTCGTTTCACACATTACGATAAAAAATGTTCTATTACTTACAACTAACTTCTCCGTCCATCTTAAAAAGAAGACAAGACGAATGAGCGTTTTCAGAGCATTTGAACCGTAAACTGACTAATGTTCCTTTAATAGAAGCAACACTCTTAACCTGAAGCGAAAAAGGATCACGTGAGAGAAAAAAGAAGCTAAGGAAGAAAGAAAGAAAGAAAGAATGAATGAGTGAATGAATGAACGAATGAACGAAAAGGAAGAATGGGATGGATGGATGGATACATGAATGGATTGGTGGACACAACTCATAAAGGAAGGAAGGAAGTGAATAGATACTCAAAAATTAACAGGCAAAATGCCAAAATAATCACCCTAAACGAGTACTGGTAATGTTTGGAACCAGACAGTTTCCTTTTGATGAATATTCCAAGTGGACTTGACGTCAGCTCTAATCCAGTCCATTTGCCGTTGCATTTGTAGTACTTTGAAGACGGTACGTCGATAGAACAGTACACGGATGGTAGGACTGCTATAGGTAAGGGAGTCTGTTTCTTCTTCAAGATTCGGAAAGGATCTTGATCCTGTTCATACTGAAACTTAAATTTGCAGCCTTGAAATGGAACAACATAAAAACTACATAGATAAGAATAGGGTGTTTCCGATCTGGTGGGTAGAATGACAAAAAAATACTTCAACATCTTCCACATGCACTTCATCAGCAACATCAATTACAAACGCAAACACAAACACAAACACAAAACAAACACAAACAAAACCACCACCACCACTATCAACATCGTCGTCGTCATTATCGTCATCATCATCACCACCACCACCACCATCATCATCATCATCATCGTCATCATCACCATCATCATGGCCACCATCACTACCACCATCACCATCATCATAGGTAGTTCTAAACACATTATCATATCAATAAAGGATTATTTAAAGTGTAGAATGTATATATATTCTTGCGAAAGGCAAGGTGTTTGCATAGGGCTAGGTAAAAATTCGTTAATTTGCAAAAGTTACCATTAATTCTTTTAGTAATCTCCGTTATTTGTTACAATTTTTTGTCCACGACTACAACTGTCAGTAGTATAATCAATATCAAGAAGAATGGGAATTACACCCATGGTTAATCGTACAACATTATTGATCATTAGTAATGTTGCAGGGTAATTTGTCGGCGATGAAGTACGATCGATATTTTGATAATGTCAGAATTAAGAAATATTGTTAAAAAAATATAGATTTCCCGGTAGGTCTTTCACTTAAAACGAAAGAGAGCAAGAGCGAGAGAATCCTAATATGTAATTCATAATTCATCAAAATGTTTCGAAACACCACGTCATGTCATTTTCATGAGTTCTACTAGTCATGTGTGTAATGCAGTGTCTTGTTATAGTTAGTAATAATAACAAATTAGACTAAAAAGAAGGAAAACACACCTAACTTTACTCGAATTTCAGTATTATTCACACAAGACCACGATCCATCATGCCAGGCAAACGTCGCAGCAAATGGTGGACAGTTACATGTACATTGATGTTCAGGGACTGCATCATTGTACTTAGCACACTGTGAGGCAGAAGATCTGCATTGGGACTCAGGTATGGCGAAAATATCCACATCACTCGAAAAAGTGTCAGTTGAAGTTCTAATGATGGTGTATTGATCCACAAGGCAAGATACAAAAGGAAACATGACCAAAAGGTAAGTAAAATTCAGTAACAACGCCATGATAGATTGAAGGCAGTATTGTGAGTTCTATGATTAATAAGGTAATGACGTTGGTTGGTTAACGATGCATGATTAATGTCAAGCATGCAATTGAACCTTCTTTGGTCGTTCTTGTTCAAACACTTTCTAATAGTTCACTCCAAAAAACTTTTCTTTTGATAACGAGCAACGAGATAGGATGGTGCTTTGGCGTAAAGCATCATGGGATGGCATGGGGAAAGATTTGGGTGTGTAAGAAGAGGAAATCAAGACAACCCTGTGGTATTCTACTGCACAATATAATATTTCAAGATCATCTTTGGATGACTGAAATGATCTTATATGTCCTTTAGTCAAATAGAAGACATTCATGACCCCCCTCCTCCCGATATATATGGCTGGCTTTTCTTGATTATTTTCCATTTGATATCATATGTTTCGTGTCGGAAGGAGGCTGTGTGGTTAGAACGTTACAGAAACCACACAGCCTCCTTCCGACACGACAAAAGAAGAAACGAAACAGAACTATCAAAACACATAT
>JAAAQI020045121.1:0-16090 GCA_011800005.2 Stichodactyla mertensii | reverse complement strand
AAGGGGGGGGGGGGGGCGGGGGGGGGGGGGGGGGGGGGGGGGGGGGAGGGGGGGGGGGGGGGAAACAGGAGAGGGTTAAGTACCTCAAAATGGGAGGGGTATCAAAAATTGTGCGAGTGTTTTAGTGTGGACACACATTTTTTTGTGCTGTAAACTTGCCTTGCGGCGACCGTGACATTTTCTAGAATTGTGACGCTCCTTGTTGTGCCTTGACCGTGCCACGACCACGTTCGTGCCGCGGGCTTTTCACAGTCATACGAAATCTGCTCTATTTCTTGCATCAATGAAGTCCCTTAAGAACAGCTAGGCTTTGCTGGTTATGACTCTACTAAATATCAGGACAAAGGGGCATATTCAGAGGAGGTCGTAGAGTGTCGCGATCCCCCCCCCCCCTTCCCTTCCCTTGGATGAGTATTACAATTCTTTGGGTGGGTGGGAGGGGATGATTTTTTAGGTTAGTGGAGTGTGATTCCCGCTACCCCATGGGATATCCTGAATGCAGAAGATTGAACAGGCTTCTTATCGGTGGAGCGCGACGACCAAAGTTGTACGTCTGTTAATAAAACATTAGAAAATTTAATACTTTTGTTTCCGGTGGTTCTTTTCCATGTTTAGATGATCCTTGACGAAGCAACCAATGCCTGGGGTGTGCGCGTGGAACGCGTCGAAATGTAAGTGTATTTCTATGTGGTTAAACACAACTTACTTGCCTCAGGAAGGTATGCGAGGGAGAAGGGTAAGCTCCGATAAGACGCTCATGATTTGTATCGAATGTTTTGGATATCCACGTTGAGGTGGGCACCTTAATAACAAAAGCAGCAGCAGCACAGCAACAACATTAGAAGCAACAACTCCCATTGTTTACACAAAATTTTACAAGAATTGAAACACGATTGCTGCGCATCACTTTATTGGGACTTTTGTTACTTGAGAGAATTCAGAGTTTCGGAGTTTCCATTGAGGCGCACAAAATTCCATTCTTCTAATCGTCTATTATGCGGCGTTCAGGTACCTCACGCAACTCAGTCCCTGCGAACCAGAAATGTATTTTTTCTTTAACGTCTTTTAAAGTTGCGTGGTCTACAAGAGGTGAATTATTTTCACTTATCACGTTTGAATTTATTTTCTTTCTACAGGAAAGATGTCCGCTTACCTGTCCAGTTGCAGCGCGCAATGGCTGCTGAGGCCGAAGCTACACGAGAAGCAAATGCCAAGGTTTATTATCGTAAAACGAGTAGATGTTACTTGACGAATAATAGTGTAATCCAGGCCTTACGCCGCAGGAAACCATTAGCTCTCCCCTCCCCCCAAAATAACAGTTCGTTAACTCTTGTTTTTCTTGCAGCTCATTTGCGCCAATGGAGAAAAGCAAGCATCGATAGCTTTACGAGAAGCTGCTGACACCATGCAAAACTCGGCCAACGCCATGCAGCTCAGATACTTGCAGACTCTAAATACCATCTCCGCGGAGAAGAACTCGACCATCGTCTTCCCTTTGCCTCTTGACATTCTTAGCAAGTTTGTGCAGTAGAAAAATCATGATAAATGGATATTTCATCCCGTCGTTAATGGCTCGGTAAATGATCTTCGAGACAGTCCTAGACATACTGGTTCATTTTCATTTCCATTGTTTTTGACAGCTACACTTCTGGTAACGAGGGTTTGGGCGGGAAAAGGAAATTCGCACGCGCGCTGTTGTTCCTTTTTCGCGCCAAAATGTTAAGGAACCCGGAAGTTACGTCATGAATTGAAAAGAACGGAAGTAAGCGTTGGGAACAACACAAAACGAACTGGGATTCAACGTCAAAATTAACATTTCAGTTACCCATTTCCTCTTTACATACATTTGTGCTTGGGATGCCTTGTTGCTGTGCCATATATGTTATGCCATGAAATATTGTCTTATTAGTGCATGCAGACAGTGAGCATAGCATGTATGCAGTTCATATAACTACATTATACCCAGAATATCAATGCCCAGTGCTTTCACTGGCATTAGATGTAGTGCCAAAATCGCAATACATGAAGAATTATCTAGGACATTTTAGATTATTTTTACCAGTGCACAAGCCAAAAATTAGCAAGATGTTTACTTCAAAGTCAAGCCTATTTTCTCAGGATTTGCAGATTTTATTAAAAATATAATTGATTTATTCTTTTACATTGCACTGTACATACTGGTAATCAGGATCAAGTTAAATACAATTTATTGTGCTAAACCTCCTCCATGTTTTCCAATGAACTGCACAATTTTTGAAAATAAAGTAATAAATCAACTTTTCTTGTTTTAATGATTCTGTTTTCCAGCATTATCAGGACACTATTTCCCAGGCAAGTTCTGTACAGATTACATATGTGCCAACAATTCAGCTAGTGTTTACTCATCATAAAACAGGGATGTTGACATATGACATGACTGCATTGTGAAAGGGGTCCTGGTTAATATTTGTCTTATATTTGTCCCTCCCCTCCCCTCCCCCACAATATTTGTAATTTTGTGGGGAGGGGAGGGGAGAGGAGAGAGAGAGAGAGAGATAATTAGGAAATTAAATAAGACTTACTTGTAAGTTGAAGTTTGATTGGAATTCTACCTTGTCATCAGTCCAGAACGAAGGAGTACTCACCAGCAAGACGCTCAGCACTGACTTGCTTGTGCACATGCGCATCTCGTGTCACTCCGTAGTAACGTAGACTGATGACAGGGTAGAATTAGTTTACACTAGCATGCAGTGATTCCTCTATCCTCCATATGAGAAATCCTGGAAACTCCACTAATTTTTCTCCAGTTAGATTGAGTTAAGAATAGCATTTCATCAATAATGCTTAATTAAGGGAGTGGTCATTATTTATGGGGAGCGGGAGCTGGTGAATGGTAGGGGGAGCTAAAACCGTTTGGTCACCCAGTTAAGGGGGTCAAAAAAGTTTTGGTTGACAGCCACCTGATGTCTGTTTTTAGTAAGCAAAGATAAACTTCTTGTTATGAGAAAACTCAGATGACTTTAATACTAAAGTTATTACAAGGCAAACATGCATCTAAATCCATCTGTTATTATATATTATACATGCATCTAATTCTATATATTATGTCATCTCAGGCAATCAGAAGCAAGGACAATATAAGTTAAGGTAGATATAGCAGCATACAAGCTGCTCAGACACTAGTTCAGACTACAAATATTAGTGCATATGCGCATTGTTTTTTTGAAACGTCTGGCACTGGAACTGGCAATCTGGTGGTCACATTCAAAGTCTTTTCAGGTCTAAGGCTTACAGTTTTGATGTCCTATGAAATATCAGTTACATTTATGAAGTTCACATTGTCAATCATGTAGATATGTAAAGTGTCCATGAAACCATACAAAGTATATGTATTTGATTGGCTAAACAAGCAATCAATTGTAAGTTATAACATAGCTAAGACATAACGCGCGCTCTGATTGGCTGGCTACCTATGAAAAAGAAATGGTGGATGGTTCATGGTGATAGTGCACGCTCGCGCATGCTGACATCAAACCCGTTTCAAGTTCTTTCAAGCCTCTTTTTTAGAGCAAAAAACTGTCTTTTAGGATACAAATTTTGATTAAAAACATATTGTAGTTCATTGTTCTATTGAAAATTTTCCGTGGGGAAACGTTTGTGATGTTTTCTTGAGAGCATTCTTAACAGCTTTTCTCTTCAAAAATTACTGAATGAATTTTCAAATTACAATGTTTTCTGCGCGCACTAGGATACTGACAGAAGAAAATAAACCCTTTTCCGACGTGTAAAATCTCTAGCTATGTTATAAAAGCAATGGTCAATGCTTAGCTGTGCTTAAATCTAGTTCTGGATGCACTTGGATAGTTGGGAGAGCACTCTGGTAGCTAGAGTTGCTCTCGACTCTGCCTCGAGCAACTCTTACGCTAGCATCGTGCTCTCCCAACTATCCGTGTGCATCCAGAACTAGATTTACGCACACTAAACATTGACCATTCCTTAAATGTCCTTTTGGTGCTGGGGTTTGTTTTTGGAAACTATTCAAGTAACTAAATTAATACGTCTTAATTTGTTAGCTACTTCAGGGATGTGGAATAAGGGGGGGGGGGGGGCAACAAAGTTTCTCTAATGACATGAAGGGGGAAAAAGTTTCCTTGAGCTTCTAGGGGGGGTATAGAAAGTTTTTGATGTTGACTTTCCCCATTCACCACCACCCCTCCCCATAAATAATGACCACTCCCTAATTCTTTTAATTCAAAATATATGTAATTATTAAATAAAAAAAATGTTTTTCTTTTGGTTGCCATTCAAATCACCAGCATATCCAATCCAATACCATAAATATTAACCCATTTTTAGCAGCATTTTCCAGACTGTATTTAACATGCTTATAATGTGCTGTGAAACCATTAACATAGGAATTCCATCTCTTAAATATTAAAGTCAATTGATTTTTTTTGGTACATTAAAAAAATGAGAGGTAAGCATTGCAAAGATTAATCCATTTAGTTAGAAGTGGTGCTGTCTTATACAGATTCAAAAATGCTAGGAAAAAAACAAAGTTATTAATGTCAGCTCATGTAAAGATACAGCAAAACAACAGAAGCAGAAACAACAGCAGTGACAACAACCACAATGAAAATAGATTAAAAGCTGCAACAACAACAACAACAGCAGCAGCAACAGATACACCAACAACAGCAGCAACAGAGGCACTAAGATGAATAATACAAGTAAAATCTGGTACCTGTGTGCAATAATAGATATATTTAGTGTAGTGATTGTGAATGCCATTGCATGCCATCAAGGTAAAGGACTGACAGCATTGACTGATCATCCAAAAACAGCATACAAGATCACTGCACTGTCAAAGTCATGGCAAGACACATCATACAGCGTGTTCTTCACAGTCAAACAGCTGTAATCTTAGATTTAAGGCTTTCGCGTGACATATTCATAATTAAAATAGAAACTTTACGGATTTCACACGTGAGAACAATATTCAAAGAAACTGACGTTTCATCAGAATGCTAGAGTGTAGCCTAAATGTCAATTTCTTCGAATATCATTCTCACGCGTGAAATCCGTAAAGTTTCTATTTGAATTAGCTCTAATCTTATGAAAAGAATGCACACTTACTTGTCAACTTGCACACAACAGATTCCATGTTCTACAAGCCATTTCTTCCTCTTAGGATCATCATTTTCTTGGCCCCAAACAGCTAAAGTAAGATTCGACTGTAGGGTATTTTCAATCTTTTCAGGGGCATCAAAAAGCACAGATGAAAAGATATGTATGCCATCAAGATTTTGAGACTTGCAGAAAGCTACTGCCATTGCAGCGGATCTAGCACGTATGTCCTTATAAGGAACCCATATGCTATTGTTGCCTTGGGTTATGAACAGGACAGGGTATTTGGATTGCTTTAATTGGCACCTGTCAAACAGAGAAAAAAATAAGGCAAGTGAGAAACACATTTTGGTGCCTACACTGCATCAAGATTTTGGGAAGTTTTTCTGGTTCAAGCCCTGTGGATGCCACATGCGAGCAGAGTTTGTTAGATGTGTTGTTCTCTCTCTTGATACCAGGGTTTTTCTCTGGGTTCTCCAGTTTTCCTCCCTCCATAAAAATTAACATGTGCATTGAGAGTTTACTACATGCTTAAAACAGTTAATGTAGTGGTAGTGTGTGTGAGTGATAGTGCCTCCAATTAGTGCATCAAAACACTAGAAAGGCATTTAAATAAAGAGATATATATATATTTAATTATTTATTATATATCAAGTAGGAGAACTTGGTGTGGAATAAAATTTACACCCAAAAAAGGATACCGGTGACACTAGAGAAAAATGTCTGCACATGCTCGTAACCTGTAATGCAAATTAGCTAAATACGTCTTCATGCTATTGTAAATTAAAAATATGCAAATTTTACTTTTACACTTACTTTACAATTATTGGACTTTACAAAAAGCCAAACCTTAAGGTCCATTCCTAATACTTACATGTGTTCTTCATTTACATGATATCTTGATCCCACAAAGTTATACCACTGAAATATTTTGTATACATTTCTTTTCACACTGAAACTCTCTTGAATTCTTGGAAACATTGGTAAAATGCAGGTATATGCAAATGTTTTTCTCTGGGACCAGTAATCAAATTGAACATCTAAATCAGGTAAACATTTCTACAAGCCTGTCACATGACGTGTACACACTGTGTATACTATATACTGTTGATTCTATTTAAGACTTACATGGTACATACATCTGGATCAAAGCACCCAAGTAGGATCTTTCTTTCTCCAGCCTTTTCGAACACTACTTGAAGAATTGCATCCACAAACTGGTTCTTGTCCATGCATAGGTAATCAATGTTTTCCTCGCCCTGCAATTAGGACAAAAATCAAGCTGTTATATATCATAATTAAAGTTAAGGAGACTTCATCTGAGACTAATGAATCCAGATTTAACACAGCATGATCAAAATACTAGATAATTTAAGCATTCAGTTGAATGGATCACAGCATTCTTTGCCAAACATATTTATCAAAATGAGGTTACTGGGAGAGAGTTGGAATAGGAGGACAGCCCAAAACCTCACTAATTCAATTTGTCTTGAATTCAGTTGGTCTTACCAGTTCCTGATATGGGTATTTCAGCTCAATAAGAAATCCTGTTTCTAGTGGTACTTCATTAAGTGCCTTCACGGAATGAAAACAAAAAGAACTATGAGCCAGGATAATCCTCTAAAAACAAGTGCTTGATAAATTTGCTAACCTCTTCTAAAGTAGGAAACAGGGCATAATCAGATGAGATATCAGATGTCGGTATGGTAGTGACATCGTCTCCATGCTTTTGTTTCAGATTTCTATTCTGTACTTTTTGATCTGCAACCATGTCACTCCACTCCCAGACCTGTGAAATTTAGTTTATAGGAATTTTATATTTGATATAACTTGGGTATTAAACCAAAAGGTTCCTCTTCCAGTCAATCCCTGGAGGGGTAATACACGAGAACAGTGCCCCAGATGACCTGTCGGCCAACTGTCGGCTGATTAACAGCCATTTGTCAGTTGTTTGTTGGCCATTTGTCGACCATTTATTGGCCATATTACCCCCTGGAGGTCTAGAAGGTTACATCCCTCTCTTAATACACACAGATATTTCTGCAAAGAAGATACTATAATACTTCCTCGAACCTTCTGCACCCCTTGTATATTCCAATCCCCTTTAGGGAGTGGTCGGAAAGTAAAAACAAGGTGGGTCACTTTTTGGGCCTCAAATAAGGAGTGGATCATGAGAAAATAAGCCATTCTTTAGGGCTGGTTTATTACTTTTTGAGACAGGGGTGGATCCATATTATATTTGGGCTGAAAACAAGGGGTGGGTTGACACTTTTTGGACTTTCATTAATTGAACATTTATGGAACCCCCTTCACTTTCTAACCATTCCCTTAGTGGAGGAGTACTACATATCAATGAGTACGCATGACTAATTCCATGCCGCTTACTTTCCTGTGAGCAGAGGCTCTTTTCTACTCTGCTTCTGCTTGCAGGGTAAGCTTACTTTAGATATTTTTAGCTGTTCTGCAGTTAGGTCTTTAACAGGAATCTCGAAAAAGCTTGACTTTGACTTCTCTGGCTGGATCAATGGTGAAGGCTGATGACAAACAAATAAACAATAATATAAAACCAAGCCCTTATCATATGGGTGTCCCCCCAGGACAGTGTAGCAATTTTCTGGATATATTCTTTTCATTGTGTGACAAGATTATGAACACTTTACATTTACAACAAAGATATTTAAATTGAATACAATGAAGTAAGTGAATGTAATAGTACCTCAAAGCATATTTTGACGGTGGTATCATGAAAGATTACTGGAACATTATCCTTAGATACTTGGACATCCATTTCAACAAAATCCATTTGCTGGGAAATAGTAAGATAACAACAAAAAATAATTAATGCAATGAAATAAATGGTAAATTAGGGAAGGAATGAAAAACAAATAAATGGTTGAAAAATGGATGAAAGAGTGAATGAAAGAGTAAATGAAAGATGGAATGAAGCTCATGTAAAAATACAAGAATAAATACTTAACTGATTCAGAAATGAATAGAAGGGATTGAAAAAAATGTTCAAAACAAAGATAAATGAAAGGATGGAATTGTACATGAATGAATGAGAAAATGAATGAATGGAAATAAATAAATAAATAAATGATAACTCTTACCATCTTATGGCCAGCTTTAAATGCAATGATAGTGTTTTCTGGGTATTTTGAAGGCCTAGCCATATACATAAAATCTTAATTTCTTTCAAAATTTGCAAAATCAAATAAAAGATAAAAGAAAGAAATGTCCCGTAAATGGGAAGACATTTCCCTGGAGTGGCTTTACATGTACTAAATTAGATAACTTGTTGGTAAAGAAAATTTAAGCATCTTACGTTGAAGAACCAAATGACTCCCCAGCTCCTCGGTGACCACACATATAATAACCATTCTTTTTTTGACCATTAATGCCCCAAAAGCATCTGGTTTGGGCAGATTGGATGTTGAGGGGGTGGTTCCATGGCTTGACCAGCAAATAGTCAACTAAACAGAGTGCAAATAATACATCCATGAAACAGTTACCAACAAATAAATTGTATAATTTTGTTTGCTAACTAATTCATGGGATTTGTTGTTTGCACTCTATCAAAGTGTAGGTTTTACTTTTAGTCAATATTTAGACAGATCCTTGTTCAAAGCTGCTTTGTTTTAAGCTGTTGTTAGAATATAGCTAATTCACTTAAACCTTGTTGCTAAAAAAAGCCTAAAGCCTAAAGCTTTGAGAGCAGAATCATGAAATTTTTTAACCGTGACATTACAAGGAGAAAAAAATTGGAGAGCAAAAAAAAAAAAAGGAAAAAAAGCAGAACTTTCCAGACAAACTTACTGTTTGCAAATTTGACAACTTGGACCTATATTCCTTAATTCTTAGATAGCCTACAGTGAAGTTAGTTGGTAAACAAAAGATAAATGAAAGCCTTTAGGCTTTTTTCAGCAATCACGTTGATTGAATTAGCTATATATACCTATTTCAAAAAAGGTTATCATTCCCAAAGGCAATAGTCATATAAGCAATAAGCGATAGGAGGTTATTCCAAGATCCAAGAATAGCTGGAATGGCTTGTGTTTCTGCTTCTTTTTCTCTTAGAACATGGAGCTTAGTGTCGAGTTATTCAATATTGAAAGGCCTTGATTATTTTTGTTCACCCATATGCCCATAATTTGTTTCCCTCTTGGAATGATCTATCTCCTTTGGTTCTGACAACTTTTTTTGAGGTTATCAAGGTTTGACCATATCTGCTTTATGTATGTCACCTCTACCATCTAAAATTACCTGATAATTAAGCATATTCTGCTTAAACATGCATATTTCTACGCAAATTATGTGTCTTTGACAAGCTTTTCCGCACAAAATGCGTGACATTTCGGTGAAATTTTTTATGTAGAATGTGCTTATTGTCTGGTATTTCAAGCAAAACATGCTCATATTCCTGGTTTTTACACTTGACCTGTGTAACTCCGGATTTGTTTTGACACTCTGGATTTGCACTGACAGTTGTTGTGTATACCTACCAGAAATAGTTCCTATGGCTTGAAAGGCTTCATCAATTAAGGGCACTGTCAAAGTACCATTGCTACCAGTGAGTTGTGAAGGCACAACATGCCCCTTGCCCAAGTGCATCAGGTTTGAATTTTCTGGTTCCTTACTTGATACATCTATTATAAACTCCTGTGTGAACAGCAAAATTATGATTATGATTATGATTCAACAGTGTCTTTTCTATATGCATGGGTATAACCAAAGGAGTTTTACAGTGACTCACAGTGAATCACAAAAGATGGTTATGGTAGGGTAGCTAGGCAGTAAGGATTGTCACTGATTCTTTTACATCCCTCCAATGCAGGTTAGGAAAGACAGGACCACCATTTTAAGTGGTCATCTGAGCTACTTGAAAGTCTAACCAAGTGTAGATGTAATTACAAAGGCAGCACCTTCTCCTCAGTTATTTTAAAACCCTTAGTGTTGATCTGGCTAGGGTCTGAACCCATGACCTCTCACACAATGGACTGATCATCAACCAACTGCACCAATCAGGTGTTGGTGGATAGCTGATGGCAATGCTGGAGTTGAGAATAAATAATGAGCATATAAAGGAGATCAAACAAGGATTTGTAGGTCATATTTCTTTCCTTTTATAGTCAAGGTATTTGATCTTTATTAGGCCAATACCTTTGCATGCAAGAGATTGGTATATTCTGATGGTATATTTATACCCATTTCAAAACCTCAGAAATTCCAATTTTTTTCTACAGGAGATATTGATATTTTCTAGAACTGCACAATTTGTACTCCTCAGACCCTCTCCACCCCTTGGAAATTCCTTTTCCTTTGATTTCATGGAAGGTGAAAGATGCTTTATAGAGCAAATGACCTACTCTGGCTTGTAAAACCTATACAACTTTAGTTGTTCATACATACAGTAAAAATTTGATAAAAAGAGTGTTTCTTAATAGTTAGATTGGGTTTGCTTGTTTGTTTGTTGTTCATGGTTTGCTCCAATAGCTTTCTATCACTTTAAATATATATATTGTTTAATATAGTATTAATTCAAATTTATATATATATGAATATGCGTGTTTAGAGAATCAAAGACAAGACATCAAGTTTCTGTTACTTGGAGTTTCACGCTTACATGATCATCAGATGGATTTTACTGCAACGAAAACCATACATGCATACTTATGCTTATATATACAGGTAGTGTTAAAGGATTTACTGTATAGCTCTATTGTACTCTAATCTATGGAAAACAATTGATTCATGGAGTGTCAAATTTTAAGTTCAGTAGGTAAAATTTGTTTTCATGTTGGCATTTGGAAATTAGCTCAGATCTTTTGTTCAGGAGGGAGGATTTGTCAGTTTTAATGATCTGGAACTTCTCGGCAGGGCAGAGATTGCATTTCTTTGTCTTGTTGTATGCAGCTGCTTTGCACAGGGTAGACCATTCAATGGAAAAAGTATCTCGTGCTCTGTTTTACACATTGAGCACTTTTTTTACCAGCAAAGACACCACTATTTCCATGATATATTTATATATATTTTTTAATTTAAATTATGAGTTTATTTTAAGCATTATAATATGTCAGCTATAATATAATAAGTGAGGCTTATCATGTCACTAGTCTCATTTGGATCTCAAGCTGCTGACATACACAATATCTGCCATTGCTCCAACCAGATTTTGGCTTATTTTTGGGCTTTCAAAAGTGGTTTGTTTGATTGGAAGATACTGATGTATCCATTTACCAGAATTTCAGTTGTGCTGAAATGCCTGTCCTCTTAAATTACATGATTTAATTTTTTTCTTTCTAAGATATATAAATGTCAGTATATCTGTTAAAAAGTTAATTAATTTTAAAGATGTTTTGGACATTGAGCCCTTTGTTATAATAAAAAAGAAAAAAACATCAAAGACAATATGCTTTGCTTTCTAGTTGTTTGTTTGTACTCCTGAACAAAGTTTCCTATCTGTTCAGGCTGTTTTGGTATGTTTCACTGAAGCTTCCTTACAAAAAATTGTTTTTAGTTTCTTTATTCTCTGTTAAGTTAACCCATCAAACCAACCAAAATGTACCCTTTCCAGGAATGAATGAATGGACTCTAAAATACAATTATATACCACTTCCAAAATATGCTTCACTTGTCAGGCACAAAGATATCAGAGTGTGAGGCTTTGTGGCATGCATAATGCTCAGTGATCCCTCACAGGAGAAAAGAATGAATTTAATTTAGTGCGAAGCATCATACTGAAACCTTTGTGTGTGACAAGTGAAGCATATCTCAGAAGTGGGCTATTTTGTTTTTGCTTCAATTTTTTCTCAATTTTCAGAGATTTCTTGTCTTTACATGCCAATGGTCCAGTCTCAGCATCAAATCCAGTATGTAAATATTTACAGTACTTAAAGTGAACCTAACCTCTTTCTGGTATCTCATTTTACAAGCATCTACTTAGTTTCTATAAGCATACTTCTAGAATTAAAAATTGATTTTTAAAATTCTAATGTTTTGAAAATTGGTTTTAAAAATGAGAATTTGTGGACCCACGACTATGTTTATCAAGCTTGCAGCCTGGACTCTAGTATCACTTCACCCCAGGCCTAAGCTGTTGCTTGGAGGTAGTAAATACATCAGTATAAACACCCATCAAGATGCTAGTTTGTGTTGGGAATTCGTTTTTAGGTACTAGTAGGAAAACAAGGATTTCTTTTTAAGTTGTCTCTATTGATGGCCTGCGGTGATGTCACAGATTACTAGTACCAACCTGGTCATTGATCCAATTAGATTCATTGAGGGGATAAAGTACCAAAACTTAAATGGATCAAAAAAAAATGGAACTTTAGTGAAATTTTTTCACAGAAGGAGACAAATTGAAAAGGGGATTCATCTTCTACTTGAACTTTTTTGGGGTTAGGTGCACTTTAATGATTATCTTTTTACCAGCCTACCTAATTACTTTCTTCAGTATTTGTACTACTCCATGTTTCATAGTAAGGCAGTTCAACAGAAATAATATCAGAGTGGGATAGGGAATGGGATTATTTTGCGGAATGCTTTGTCCAAATGTTTTTTTATTCAGATTTTTACTCTCCTGGGAATAAAGAGACAATTGGAAAAATTTACCTAACAATGGAACTTAGCCACTCTAAAGCATTCTGGTAGTGATATTGTTTCATTTTAGCATTTTTCTTACAATAGTATGGTTTTTTGGTAATGACTTTGGGTATTATGGTTTATCAGCCCGGGTCTTTAAACCTTATAACATTGTGGTTTTTGTCAAGATTCTTCTTTTTTCAGTATTTACTGGTACAGTTTTTGTTACCCACTGACATAGCCCCACTAGTACCAGATACTTTCACACTTTAACAGTTTATTATCAAGTGCCATAAAACTGTAAAGTAAATGAAGACTAAAATAGAAGACAAAATTTGTAGTTTAGATAATATCACTGTAAATGAGATGGATGTTTTTGACCTCATTAACTTTTGATTCTACTTTTGATAGAATTCAAATACACCTACTCAAAACAGACCAGCTTCAAGAAATAAGAAAAGGTATTTTGAAATTTATTGTTCAAAAGCTGTACTTTTTAATAAAAAAGCCTCACAGGGACACTTTTAAAGCAATCCTCAGAATGTAAATCTGACTATTTAACAATATACCTGGAGCTGCCTGAATGAGCTCATTTTGAGTTCAATAGCCCATGAGGGGCAATCAAGGTATTTGATTCACAGCCCATATATTGAGGGCATGCAGTCTGATCATTTTAGTAAATAAATATATTAAACAAACTAGTTGGATACAAGATAGTAGAAAACACTCATGTACTTCACAAATGTGGCCAAAATGCTACCAAAGGAGAGGCAAACTCCATTGATTTGACTTGCTTTTCTTCATTAGTTAATGGGTATTTAATGAATACCTGTTGTAGAGCAGGCAATCAGAACACAGCATTTGTGATGGTTCACTTAAGTTTATGCTTATTAACAATTCTTCCACAAAATCGAGTCGTACATGAGCTCATAGCCAATGAGGCGTGCAGTGCCGAGTCGGCTATGAGCATGTACAATGTGATTGAGTGGAATAATTGTTTTATTATATCCACATCCACTGGATTGCGAGAAATATAGAATTTTAATTATTTTTACATTTAAAAATGAAATGATGTTGGGAAACACTCCTGTCCACCATTTTGTTTATTTCTCTACTCACGGGATATCAGCTGATATCCTAGTAGTAGAGGAACCAATCAGAGCACATGATTGCTCATATCCAGTGGATGTGGATATGATAAAAATAAATATCTTATTATAAGTAGTATACAACATAAATTCTAATTTCTTTTACATTTTCCTGTCAGTAGTGATTTTAGGAAGATTCTGGTAGGGATTGTGATCATCACTTGTGTAGCAAGTAACTTAGTTGCTATCTGATTGCTGATGAGCAATTATGATTCACATCATATTTCACAATTAAAGTGACTTTTCTTATTATTCTTATTCTTATTTTAGACCAAAATCAAAATCTGGAGTAGAAAACAGACCAAAATCTGGGGCTCTGAAATCCAGAAAAAGCCAGACATC
Source organism: Stichodactyla mertensii (assembly GCA_011800005.2). Classification (NCBI taxonomy): domain Eukaryota; kingdom Metazoa; phylum Cnidaria; class Anthozoa; order Actiniaria; family Stichodactylidae; genus Stichodactyla; species Stichodactyla mertensii. Next base: position 1,913 of record JAAAQI020045121.1, on the reverse strand, counting down.
CACTGAAAACAATTCTGTTGTAGATGACATCCTGGCTGAAAGGATCAACTTGGTTACTAAGATAAGCAGCCTGGAAGATGAAGTGAAAGATGAGAGCTTTACCACAACTACTTCTTATAATGATGATATACTACCAACAGGAGCTGAAGACATGGGCACAGGTAGGAACTCTGGCTATTACACAAGAGTGTGTGCTTTGTGTGTCAAATATACAGCATGAGTGACTATGTTTTATCCCACACCATAGTAAATACAGCCAATCAGAATGCAGGAAAGCCATTGTATATTCGTCGGTATTCCACTCTTCCTTCCCATCATGCATTTGTATTTTCTATGGTGTGGGATAAAATAGTTATACAATGCTTTCTCGTGGCACACCATGGAATATTCCACTTGTCACTTGTATTTTCTTTGTATACACACTCGCCTAAAGTTTCGTGTGTACACATAGAAAATACAAGTGACACATGGGATATTCCATGGTATGCCACTCTAAAGCATTGTATCATACTAGTATGTATCAGATTTACAAACTTCATGATAAGATTTAGGGCAGTTTTACATGGAAAATCCAAGTTAAAGTTTATGCAGCTGAAAATGATTTTGTATCAGAATTGCGGCACTATTCACAATTTTTGTTGTGCTTTCCTCATACATTATGAACTATTACAAGTATTACTAGACTATCCTTCAAATGGTGATAAAGGCAAATATGGAGGACTGAAATACTAGAATATTATACAGACTATGAATATTAGCCAATCATATTATATCTGGTTTGGGAGGCTTCAATATTATGCCTTTTGATTTTAAAACTGTACCCTTGTGATGTTTGCTTTACAGAGGCCACCATACGTTTCTTGAAGGCCAAACTGCATGTCATGCAAGAAGAAATGGATCGCTTATCTTCAGAGTGTTCTCAAAAGGTTGGTTCTCCTCATGATGTCCAATCTTAAGGGGGAGGGGTACTTACCATAGTTTGGTGTAGGGCCAAATTAGTCCCATCTCTAGCCTGTTCTTAACTACTAACATTCTGTTGTGAGGGGGGTACTCCCTTGTCCAAGTGGTAGAGGTGATCTGCAGTCCTTTTAGTGTTGAAAATATTTCTGGCCTGTGTGATTTAAAAGTCAGTTATGTAACATGACTCCATACCTTTTAGGGCCAATTGCAAATTCTCTTTATTGAACAACATTAAAGAACAGACTAGAAAGATGTTATCAATTTCAATAAAAAATTAATCCTATACCTTTTAGGGTTGGTTACTTTTTATTGCATGTTTCAAATCTTAGTGATTGTTTTCATGACAGGATGATCAACTTACATCATTGCACAGCAAGGTGAAAGAGCTGACAGAAGAGCAAGCCAGGTTACAGAAGACTAATTTATCACTACAGGTACATTAAACAGTTATTGGATGAGGTTGAGCATCATATGGTAAATTATCAAGACCAACGTCTGTGTTACTGAATTTGCCGAAGTCCCGGGAAGTCATATGCTGCGGCAGATACCCGGGGGAGGGGGTGACGGCAGGGTAGAAGTATCTGGTATGCTCGTCGTATCTCTTAGGGGTAAAAATCAGCGATTTGGTATCTGTTAGGGTGTAAAAATTAAAGTTTAGAATTGCAGAATTCCCTGGTATCTTTTAGGGTATCGAAAACGGGAGAAATCATCGCTTTTTACAGTGGAGTATATGTTTATCGCTACGCAGAGCTTAGGCGCTTTAATATCAGTAACTGCCTTAACATTTCAACAGTCTTTTAATCCAATTTTATTTATTTATTAGTGGTATCTCTTAGGGGTTAAGAGATACCACTAAAAGTCTTTTAAAAAGGGTGTGCCCAGCCACACCCTTTTTAAAAGACTTCCGGTATCTTTTAGGGGTATTTTTGAAAATTTCCGACGAGCATACCCGA
>JAAAQI020045010.1:0-18251 GCA_011800005.2 Stichodactyla mertensii | reverse complement strand
TCTGCTAATCAACACATTAATTCTCCACCATGCAGGGCAAAGAACTAAAAAAGCAAAACACAAAATATCACTCCAATAGTGCAATGATGTCAAGATTTATTCTAGGATGAATGAAAAACTTGAATGAATAGAGAGATAGATGAATGAATTTATGAATGGATGGATGAATGAATGAATAGATCTTGAATGGATGGATGGACGAATGAATGAATGGATGGATGGATGAATGAATGGATGGATGGACGAATGGATGGATGGATGGATGGATGGATGGATGGATGGATGGATGGATGGATGGATGGATGGATGGATGCATGGATGGATGCATGGATGAATGGAATGGATTGATTGCCAATTGAATGAATGGATGGATGGATGGGCAATTGGATGAATGGATGGATTGCCAATTTGATGGATGAATGGATGGATGGATGGATGGATTGCCAATTGAATGAATGAATGGATGGATAGGCAATTGAATGAATGGATGGATGGGTACACTACCTGGTGCTCCATCAGCTGATAATTGAACCTTGTTGAATTTCTCTTCACATATCAACTGACATGCGTCCTTCAAGTCAGGCTCAGTTACTAATGGCTTCCCTCCCTCTGAAGACCTGTACATATAGCAGTGAGAAAAAAGAGAAAAGAAAACCTATACATGCATTCTACAGCAATACGATTTGTACATAAAGAAATTATTACTCATGAAATGTCTCATTTTTTTAAGAAGTAGAAAGACAAGAAACAAGATTGTGCAATATTGTGGTGCAATAAGTGGCAAAGCAAATGGTGCTGGTAGCATGTCCCTCAGTGCTTCTTTGTAACACAAAGTACAAACCATAACTTGAGGTTAATAAAGTGTTGCAATGTATCAAGAAAATGTTGCTTAGCTTTTACTAACTCAAATTGGGGGTGTCCTGGGAGAGGAGAGGAATGGAGGAGCAGGGATGGGTAGACATGAAATGCCAAAACTCATTCCCAAACTTCATTGCATCTTTAGAGAACGTTTCAGCTCACCCAATTGCCTCACTTTCATTTAACAATGCAACAAGAAGGCCGGCACCAGTGCTGACATGTTGACCTGGCAAAAAATACCATAGATTCATCATCATTGGGATTTCCTTAATTTCCTGGAAATGATCAGTAATGACACACAAACTGTCTGGCATTTTGAAACTATAAGCCACTTTTTGCAATAAAACCACTGAGATTTACAAGAACTCAAGTCAAAGAGCAGTCTAGATCTATCAGAGTGTCTTGATCACAACCTTCTAATGACACTCTGAAACTCATTTGTGATTATATGCAATCCTTCTGTTAATTTATTACTTCGGAACTGACTGACACTTGTCTGTTGGAGATTTTAGAGATTGTAAAAAATATGAATTAATTAACCACTCCAGGGAAAAGGATTGCATATAATCACAACCCTGAAATTGTAACATTATAAACTTCTTATGAGGACTACGGTAATTCAGCTTACCAGGATTTGGAGGGTCTGCCTTGATGTTTTCAGCTTGAATCTTATCCAGACGAGATCTGATTATTGCACCAACCTAAGATTAAACAGATATATAAAATTTAATACTCTTCACAACATAGAATCCTTTAATTATTATAAATAAAGTAGTGACAAGAAATTACAACATTCTGTTACTTGATAATGATGTCAGTGACACCGAAACTTCATAAATTTTTATCACTAGTTTATTTAATCAAATCTTGCCCTAAAGTTATTCTTCTTAGAACACAGAATTGATAGTTAAAAGTGATGTATGTAATATTGCCCTGAGATATATTATTCTGTTCTTATATTATTGATAAAGCAAACAGTACCCCTTCAAGTTGGGTTGCCTGCTTGGCAGATCTGATCAGTTCAGAAGCCAGAGAAAGTGACACAATGGCTTTTGATGTCCACTCAGCGGCTTGCTTTAGGAACTGATGTCTGCGTTGCTGGTGTTCATGAAGAATCAATCCTCTGACAAATTTGTACTTCTAACAATAAGAAAGAGACCTTTTGTTTAATCACTGTTGAAGCCATCAACAGACAAAATCTACTAGTGCATATTAATTTTCCATACTACAGACTATGTGGCATTCCCTTGGGAATACTATTCCTCATGTGAGGCTTACCCATATCAAAGTTTGTCTTCAAGCATTGCCAAGAAACATCATTATCATCATCACCAACAGCAGCAACATCACCATCATCATCATCACCACCACCACCACCACCATCATCACTATCATCACCATCATCACCATCACCATCATCATCACCATCATCATCATCACCGTCATCATCATCATCATCATCAATAACCAAGAGAAGTCATGTGCAAGTTCCCCAGGGATTGAGGTATTGATGGCATTACATTTCAGTGTGCTCAGTTTATCTGTTAGACGTTGTTTACACTTGGTGCCCGAGCACTAGTGATCGGACACTGGCACAAAATGCTTACCCAAGATGTCATTGTTGTGGGCTTGTTAGTAACCCTTTTGTAAGAATAATCGAGCACAATTCACTAAAAACAATCTAGCGTGCTGTTAAATGGCGAGCAAAATCTTCTCAAATCGTAAACGTGCTTAAAATATAAACATCGGTCCTCAAAAGGTTCAAACTTTCGTGAATTTTTGAAGACATTATCAATGTTGAATGACTCACCAAGTCTCGATAGTCTCGAATTCGCGGAGGATTTGCCATCGATTTGAGGAACTCACTACATTTCTAACATGATAACTAGTAAAAGATACTCTTTATAAAGCAAAATACCACATTTCTCTAATAAACGGCGTTGAAATTAAGAGAAAAAAGAGAAATTTTGCCCGAGGATCAGACTACACTATACACTTCGAATTTTACCGCGCGTCTGTTTGTTGTTCCAGTTCCAGACTCTCTCGGATATAGCGTTGGGATGCCTGTGGTTTTAGAAACACAGGAAGCCCACAGCTTCGCGGATTAAATAAAGGGTCAAAGTCTCTCTAATTTTTAGGCACGTGATTCAACACATTTGTGTTTGAAAAAAGGTTCAAGTCTGATTTTTTTTTTCAACTAAAGTTCATTATTACGTCATTCGTATGTATTATCACTTTCATGTATACATCGTCATCTTTAAATTTGACTTTCACTAAAGCTGGACTTTGAGAAAAAGAGGGTTTAATCAATACCCCATCCTATCTCTTATGTAATTAGTCTCGTGGTTGTCACGATTTCAGGTATTTTCTTTGATATACTCTAAGTAGATTACCGGTCTTAGGATCTCTTTCCAGTCACCGATTGTGAAACCACAAAATGTAGCTTAAAATGCTTATCGACAATATTGATAAATTATTCATTCATTTTCCTCTTTATATCCTGTCAATACCCTGACGTTCCTTGTTCCCCTTTCTATTTCGCTTTCCCTTTCCCTTCATTTCCATTCGTTCACTTTCATTTTTCTTCACTTCTGTTCCCTTCCGCTCAATTTTCTTTGATTTTACGTACTGCTTTTTTGACGAATACTTCAAGTTCTCTTTTGCCAAAATACTTTGAATTTACGCTTATGATGAGACAGTTCAGAATTGAATTATAAACATATATATTTGACCTGACCAAAACGTACCGTTTATAAACATATTTATCACGAAATCATGATAACTTGTACTCGATCTTTCTTACCCTTATACGGCAATATTAATATTCTTGAGATATAAAATATAAAATATTGAGATATAAAATAGCTTTATTTCGCTGTCAATTAAGGAAAAGACGAATTTATTCTTCAAATGTTACGAGACTAATATTTCAAAGAAATAAATCGAAGAAGTTATGTAATAATATACATTGTATATGAGTTTCCTCAAACACTTGTAGCTATGTCAACGGTATATGACACTATTTCACATGATTGGAAGTCAGTCTCCAAACATTTATTTAAATTTGGCTGTCACAAGTAAAGAAATTACGCAAAAAGAATGAGCTAAGAGATGATAAACGAAATAGATGGACGGGGGAAAAGAAAAAGATAAAGGAAAAAAAAACAGAAAAAAGAAAAAAGAAAAAAAGCTAGAAAGAAAAAAGGAAGATAAACTGACAATTGATTTTTCATTCATGACGTCAAACACGATTTCTTTCCAAATAAATTGCGAAATTTGTCAGTTAAATTCTTTAATATTGGATAGTGTTTAACGTGCATTACGTTTGATTTATGCAGTTCGAGATTGATAATATTTACTGCGAGATAATATCAGACTAAAGATTAGAGTTCATAGTGTAAAAATTCGCCGAACCTTTTTGCTATTTGACCAAGGCATTAATTAATTTCGTGAAATTTTTGTCTAAATTTCCAGCCACTTTAATTGTGTCTATACTGGTCACGTGAAGATAGAGCAACCAAAATTCTCATAACTTTTTCTAATTTAACGGAAAATTAATTATCATCTACCTCCGCTCACTTCTTCTAATTCAAAATCAAGATTAAATTAAGACTTGTCGGTAAAAACATCGTATAAGATTAATTTGACTTAAGCAATCGTTTTTCTCTTGATATGTTAGTTTGTTTGAATGAATTTAAACTTTAAATAAGATGAATCTATATAGATTCATTACTGGAAGTTTGTTGTTTTATATTATCTTTTTTTCGTACAGCCAGATACGGAGAAAATAGGGATTATGAAATATTGATCGGGTCTAGCTGCACTTTACCAGATATTACGTGATTGGCCATGTTTTAAAACGATTTGAATGTGCTTGAGAATATTGGATGTGACGCGGCAGATAAACTGCATCGCACTATTGAAATGTCCTTCTCACGTCACTGCTCAGTTATTTCAATTATTCGCTTGACAGCTAGTCGAGAATGGAGAGAAAGATTTTCAGCACGATGTGTGAAAACATGAATAGAAAAAATGAATGACACTTGAAAGGATGACGAAATGAACCTGAATGTACGTGCTGAAAAAGATGAAAATAGGGAATAAAGAACAAAGGAAGAATTATAACATAAATTAAAAGAAAAAGGTCGGGAAGAAACCAAATTAAAAGAAAACTGCGATAAAGAAAGAGAGGGAAACAGAGAAAAAAAAGAAAGGACGAAAGAAAAAGTAAGGAAAAAAAGAAAAGAAAAGTAACAAGAAAAAGGGAAAGAAAGAGTGTATGCGTGTGTGTATATGCCCAAGCACTGAATCTTTTCCCACCCACCCTCTTATTATTGATCTTGACCTTAGAGGTGTTCTCTCTGTCGTTGATAATTGGATTCAACTCTAACTCTCTCACGCTTCTTTCTTAACACAGACTTGACCATGGTGAATGGATGGGACTATCATACGTCATGAAATACTGTAACGACAATTCACGGAATTATAACCAAGTCACGTGTGCAATATACATTTCGACATCCAGTCGACTGGAGTTGACCTAAAAGAGACTGATCATGAAAAATAATTCATTTCCGAAAACGTTAAAAAAATACATTTTAGTCTTGTGGTTATTTTTTCTCTTTTTATAATAATCCTTAATTTAATTTTAGCCACCCCCTCGGAAAGCTTTTTCGGGGAAAGCTGTTTTAGCAGGATAAAAATTCCAAGGGCCTTTCAATAGTCCCTTTAGTTCTATTCTCGAACATAGTTATCAGTCTCGAACCAAGACATTCCAGATTTAGGTGATTGAATCATTTGGTTGAAGGTCTTGAGCTTTTTCGTGTTTGTCTTGAAGGTAAATCGTGCGCTCGATTGGTTTCACATCAGGGAAGAAACGAACAATGTAAATATATTCTTGTTTACTTCAAACTAAAACGCTGTACAAAATGAGGAAGCAAATCATTCTTAAGGAATAACAAATCGTGCATTTCAATTCTTAGTTTTTATTTTTACAAAATTAAAGAAAGAATGAAAACATTTTGATATTTGTGATCAGTTTCAGCCAACCATTACGGCCCTGAAGGTTCGCCCCATCCAAAAAAGGGAAAGCCATATCCTGCTCGCGCTTATCAGACCAAAGAAAAGAATAAACAATTCTTAATACTTAAAATTCTGGCTTGAAATAAGGAACGAAGACGCACATTCACTGCAGAGAATTCGAAAAGACTGAAATGGAAATGATATATGCCGGACACACCTTTCAATATTTTGCACGCTAGAGCACAAGGATGTGGCTTTCCATAGGAATCACTTTCTTCCTTAGAAACAGAAATTTCTTGCTTCGAAAAATGTATTATGCAAAACAATATAGCTACAGCATTCAAGTATTGAGTCGTTTATGTCTTTTTAATGCCTGCTGTTCAAGAACTTAAAGGGAATAATGCGTCGACAGCTTGGATATTGGCAGTTGTCAATTAGAGTTTGTAGACGCTGGCAACAGCCATCGACTCGACACATCTTGCCAAAACACGTCGTTAGCAATATGAAGAAAAATAGCTAATTCTATCGGCGTACAAGCAGAAACTGTACGCCTTAAGAGTGTTAAACTGCATTGTTTTTTTTTGTAATTTGCCAAACAAAGACTTTTCGAACGAAGGAAATTAGAACTATTTCGGTTAATCCAACCACAGCTAAACATTAAGATACAGTTCTCAATAACCAAATTAGGGTGACGATTAGGTCGCATCACGGAATTGTTTACCGAGCCAACTATTAATTGCTGTTCGCTTCCACGAGAAGTTTTCAAATCGAGCTTGAAAAATATTGTGAAATCTATCATGTTATCAAACTTGCAGTTTCGTAAAGTTTTTGATATATATTTTAAGGAAGGTTACAAAATTATCACGATAACACAAGTACAGCTACTGCTAAGTAACTTTTGTATTTAAATATGTACAGCACGAGTGTTTGAAAGCCATATTTTGGTAAAAAATTGTCCAAAGTTTAAGGATTTTTCACGCCAAAATCAATTATCTTCACCCAAACTGTCACATCAACATCTGTTTTCGTTTTCTGACAGTACGAATGCATGCAGAGGCTACTATAGAATTATAGCTAAATATGGTGACCAAAATTATTATAAAAAATCGTAAGCTATCATGTAGAAAATACACATATCTTCTAGTTAGTGTGATATGATCGTTCGTCTACGTGCGTTTGGTACAAGAAAAAAATATTACACAAAGTACATTAAGAGGGTATTTTATCATAAGTGTACCTTTGGGAATAAACTATTTTACGGAAACAGCAAAGGTGTTGCTAGGGTAGGCCCATTCCGTGACAGCAAACTAAGAGAATGCGACTTAGGCAGTGACGCAAATCCAGTACGTGGGCGAATAAGCAAGCAAGTCTACGACAGGCCTCGTCCTGTACCTCGAAACTGCTGATCAGCGAAATAAAACTCATTGTCTTTCGCATGACCCCCAGCCGTCATCCTTATCTTAGGAAGGGCTTGCTGGCTTTCAACAAGCTCTCATGACATTGAGACATGTGATACTAGCTCGGCTACAAAAATCTCTTCGCAAAGAAATCGCCTATCAGATGAAAATAAACTTATCCTATATTATGGAAGGTGGCATTTTTGGCGTGAATTTTCAAAGGCATGACAAAATAAGACAGATCTTTTGTAGACTAACATTAACTCGGTTATCTGCCCATGTGGAACACCGAACTGCACATGTGGGTTCACACGTAGAATGCGTCTCGATTCTGATTGGTCACATGTGATATTCAACGCCCCTCATGACATACTCCATTGTCTTTTGACCAATCAAATCGTTGGTAGCCGCGTATGATTTCCATGACGTCTTGCGCGTGACACTGTTGTTTTCATTTTCACATAAACAGTATTTACGATCTGCAAGCATCTACAGAATAATTTTTTCCTTCGGCCATTTCGCTGGTTTTTGAACCTTTTCTTCGTCGGAAATCATGATGAACAACATCGAGCAACTGCTTGAAGCTGCTAAAATCCTCGAGAAAAGGGATGAAGGTAAAATACTTGAGCAAATTTCTGGTTTTTCGAGGCACATGCCGTTCTCACGCCCCGATTCTGTCCATTTTCCGCCCAACTTTAGCCAAGAAAAGATGCTCTACACCGATCAAAATGGTAAAAAAATCCAACAGAAGATCACCAAGCTACAGGTAAGTCATTGCTCAAGCTCTGAAGCAAGTTAAATAGCCGCAAATGAGAACACAGCTCCTTGTATTCGGCCCACTAAGTTGAAGGATTTGACAAGCCGAGGGCTGCGTTTGAGATTATGGCGCCTGGTTTTGCTGTCCAGTGTACTGTTTACACAACCGACGAGGGCCATATTAACGGACTGTTCTGCTCAGCTAAGAATCAGAAAACTTCCATGCAAGGATTTTTTTGAATTTCTCTCACAGAACACCAGCTTTTGCTAAGTTTAGAGTTGAAACTGAGGGGTATGAAATTTACATACTACCCATAACATTATTCGTTTCTTTGTCAGTTTCAAGGCTCCCCGGGATTTCCCGAGAAATTTTTTTCCCCAAAAGCCTGAAAGAATATTTTAAAACTATGACACAGGAAATTTTGAATTATCTAGTCTAATTTGCGCCCAGCGTCCCAAAAGCTGGCCTAATATCCGTAAAGTGGGTCTCAATGCGTTTCGTGTGAGCGGACTAGGCGCTCATTTATGTTTCATAACGACAACGCACCATCCGGGCGCGCGTTTACATTTTCTTTTTACTTCCCCGTTCTTCAAAACACCACACTTTTGAAACACTAAAGCCTATATTATGTGGTCGAATCAAATGTATTCTCCAATATTTTTGTAATTTTGTTTGGTTTGTGATTTTATTCTTGTGTGCTTGAATGTTAATTAACCAAAAATTGTATTTTTTTTTTCACAACTTGTTCGCCTCTTCTTCACCACCAGTCGTACGACACACAACCAGTTGGAAAAAAACCGGTGAGTCTCCTATATTTATTGAAATTCAATTTCAATTCGAGAAGAAAAAAATTATTTCAGGACTTTCGAGTGAGGATGGTGGAAAAAAAAGAAGACACTATTCGTTATATAGTAGGTGGTAAATTTCGAAATCGCGGGATATTCTTGCTTAATGCCACGTGGCTGACAATAACAACACTGTACACGTGCGAATATTTCTGCGATCTTAAACACGCGCACTCAGGTTTTATCTCGGTAAGCCAAAAAGATAATGTTGTTTGAGGTGTAAGACAATTTTTTAAGCCAAGAGGGCATTAGGTTGTTTATTTTTCTGCTGGCTGTGAAGAGCATGTGCTTCGATTTTCCAAGACATGGAAAAAACAACCAAACTATAGAACTTGTCAAGATTAGAAGAAATGGCTGTGCTAATCGACTCACTGGTACCTGTTGAGTTAGCATTGCCATCGTCAACGTGAAAAAATGAATACAACAGCCAAGAAATATTTTTAGTTGACTGGTTCTTTTAACATCGGTGTTGAGTGGAAGGGAATGACAAAGACAAAGGAACTTCAAAAGCACGATCTAGACACGAGTCAATCTGACAATCTTTTGTTTTTTCCTTTTGAAAATGAACGTTGTGATTTCCGGCCATTTTCGAGTTCAAACTGTCATGTGTCGCGTAAATTTGCTATTTCAGTGGATATGATGCGACGACTTGAAATCCTATACATATCAAAGATTAAAGTTACACTAAAAAGAAATATTGTCTCGTTCTTTCCATTCCAATGACTTTTTACGATTTTTTTAATGTTTCTTTTCATAAACTAGACGAGCGCATTTGAGGGATTGCTTGGAGTTACTAAAGGATCTTGTCCCGTCACCGCCAGAGCACCAAAAGGCAACCACTTTAGCTCTACTACAGAGCGCACAACAATATATAAAGGTTAGATTTAACACAAATCCTCAACTCCTTAATGACACAATCCAAAAAAATTTTTAATCAAAGTTTGAAGATGAAAATTTCAAGAAGCACTCTTATGGTTTCCTTTGTATTATCCAGTATAGTTTGTTTTCTCCTTATCCCTTTCGCGTCTCTTTTTATTTCTTAAAATTCACAAAATTGTACTTTATGTCCTGAAATTCCTCACAATTTTAGAATGTTAAATAAAGAAATGGAATTGAAACAAAAAAAATTATTGACCACACTTGGCAGATGGTTGGATGATGATTTTGGACAACCTGTTACATCTCACCACTCTGTGGTATAATTAAACCCACTCTATTGAGTTTAGACGTCCACAGCTCCAAACCTCTCTTTATCAAAATGTGTACTGAAGCTGTCTCCCTGTTGTGTGTCTTTTCCAGTTGTTTGTGAGAACTTTTGAGGAATTATTTTGTGGGTCAAAATACCCTTGGGTTATTATAATTTATTATCTTTTAAACAGGTGTTCTGTGTTATTAGTATTCAAACCTGACACCAATAAAACATGCTTAATATAGATTCACAAGCTTTCTAGCTATGGCAAGGTTATTGCATGACTATTGGTGTAGCAGATTCATACACAGGAAGCTTTATTCTTTGAACAATAATTAAAAAAGAAAAATATTGAAGAAATCATAGTAAATCAAACAAACCAAGACATACAGATGTCTTGGATAATATACTTAATGTCATAAAGTCTACATATCTCACTATCAATCAGCCTACATTCTTGTTTAACTTTTGCATGTTGCTTAGAACTGTGATAAGTTTTATTCGTGTTTCTAGTCTGCCATCATAAAAAGTTACTAGGTACAGTTCTTTTGAAATAGCATCATTCCTTGCATGTGGCAAGTGTTTTGTAAAGAAGTTTTCTTAGAAAGAATGTAAAGTAACCAATAGATTGCTTTTGTTTTGATAAGAAGTTCAAACTAGACTTCTGTCTGTATCTGTCTTTTGTCTACGAAGGTGATGAAAGTTTAACTCTCTCATTGAAAGCTTGGATTGTGGTCCATTGTTTTCTTCCCCTCACTAGAACTGCTATAAATAACCCTTTCCCTTTCAAACAGACTTGTATTTCTTTCAAAATTCAATCATAAATAACTGACTTTATTGCCTTTAATGAGAGAATTTCTCTTGGCACTTTTTGACTTTTTTGAGTAGCATGATTCTCAAATCACATAAGAATAATTCTGTAGGTTTAGTAGGAGTTGAGCTCCTGCTGCTGGATTTTCATTCTGGCTTGGCTTGTTTTCTTCTGCCCAACCAATCTCATGGTTTGACAAACTGCAGGTGTATTGCCTATTATAATTTGTACCCTTTTGTCTAACGTTGATAACTAAAGCAGGTGAAAAGAAGAGAAAGCTAAAATAGAACATTTATTCTGTAAAAATTTACCTGTTCAAATTTTAGCAGCCCTAGAACTTATAAAAAAATTGAAATAACAATTTGTTGAAAACACGCAAGCCAAACAATGTCTTTTGAAATAGTAAAATCTATCAAAAGTATGTCCAAGCTTTTTGTTGTTCTGGTACCCTATGTTCTTGAATACCGTGGTATCATCCATCTCTTGGCTTGTTTGCTTGTATTTTTTAAAGTAAAATAAATCATTTTCCTTGTAGTGAGAAAGGTTACTTGCAAGCTATTTGTAAGTTGGTAGTAATCATGCACTTTTTCTTTTCATGTGTATTTGTTGTCAATTTGAATACGCACATGTGTGTGTAACCACAAGTTTTTTGTGAGTGGTCAAAGGGTAAACACTTCCCTGATATCTTTAATTAAAAAATTTGTTTCTTATTTTATCTTGTCAGATCATTTTCCATTCTTATCAAATACACTTAAAATATGATCCTTAAAGCTCATGAATGATAGTGAATAGTTGTACAATAACCCTGAGGTCTTCTCATCTCATTGTATGCATTTGTCACAGAAGTGATAATGATAATGAATGTCATTAGCTTTGTGTTCTTTAAACTCTATTTGTGGTAGCTCAAGTTTGTTTTGATTATCTTTACTCCACAGGTTTTACAGTCCTCTGAAAAAGAGGCTCTTGAATCGAAGAAAAAATTAGCACAGGAACAGATGTTCCTGCGACGAAAACTTCTCCTCCTCAAAGGAGGTTGTGAACTCAAAAGACCTAGGAGCTCCGAAGGAGACTCGACAACAAGCGAAGAAATTGATGTAGAAAATGATGAAGAAACAGGATATGCAAGTGGGGAGTCGGACGATCTGTGCAGTACTGAAAGCATTGCTAGTGAAGGCAGCGATGGTGGTCTTACAGTCAATACAAGAATAGGTATCCAAGTATCATAAAAATCACACACCTACTTGTTGAAGGTTTAGTTATGTCCAGGGGTAGAACTTAATTACTTTTAACTTAATGTACATTGAAGTGAATAGATTTCTTTGCTTCCTTTTTTGCACTGTTTATTTGTGATTTGCTAGATTATATGTTTGTTATAATTATCTTTCACCAGCTAAGGTTATGTTGGTTAGTTTGCATTACCTTAGCTTGATTCTGTTTTTGACATGCTTTTTAAATCCATGTTTTTAAGGCAACAAAGTACTTTCTATGAGTTCCATCATAAGTCTTATGGTGTAGAAGACAGATTATGCTTAAGTCACAGGCAATTTTTGCAATTCTATTTTTAGAGCTGCTTTGCTGTACTAGCTTAGTTTTCTTTTTAATCTGTTGCTAATCACTGACACATAAGTTCAGTCAGAAATGACTCTTAAGAAGCACATTAAGATTGTTTTTGAAGTTTTTGTTCAACATGAATAATTTGGATGTTGCCCCAAATTCTGATATCAGCTTGGATGTTTAAAAATGCTAAAAATGTCTTCTCAGCATTCAAGCTTGAAAAGCTTGAGTCTTGTGAGATATATATTGTTATATAAGAGTATGCACAGGTTAAAATATTACCTTACTTTTCAATGTAATTTTGCATTGCTGAGATCAAATGGAGTGGAATGCCTCTTAGTCATACCAAAAGAGCACAAAGATTGCTTTTACAAAGTAATTCTTTGTTAAAAAGGTGAATGTAATATTGGTGTCTGTAGTGTTTTAGCAAAGAGAGTTCTGAGGTTTATCTCACTACTCATGCATCCATGCTCATAGTCATAAGCAATAGTGAATCTTATTCTTTAGGATTCTAAAATACTTGAATGATTAAGTCGGTAAAGTTTGTGTGAGGTAAGCCATTATTGTGGTGCAGGTTAAAGTGTGGTTAAGTTAGATTAAAACAAAGAATTTATGATATTTAAAGTTAATATGTACAGTACATACCATGATCATGTGTATAAGAGTTGTAAAAAAGTGAAAATGATGTATCAATTATACATATATATATTAATACTATACATAATCAAAGGCTGTGGGGTACTCCCATGTAATGAAGGGCGGGGATGATTGTCATATCTTTTAGGGATTGAAATCTTAAGTTGCTCCCTCTTTTGGGGGTGAAAAAGGAAAAGTTGTTGGTTTTTGGGACGTGTGGTATCTTTCTGGGGGTACCCAGTGGGTGGCCCCTGGAAACATTAAATTTGCTATCCCTTATCAGTTATAACTCTATTATCCTTGGCCCATTGAATGCCAATGTTTTAAAATAATGATTTGTCTTGTGTTTCAAAGTGTAATCTTTTAGGGATAAAATTTAACCAGAACTATGCCCAAAATCTATCTTTTTTCTTTAGGGGTTAAATTTATTTTCTCAGCAATCACCCCTGCTCTTTTTACATGGGAGTACCCCCCAGATGAAAGGTACCTGATAGTTACAATCCATGTTATATACTGACATGTAGCATAAGTGTTCTGAAATGTATTAGTAGTCTAGGCATCAATAATTAGAAGGGACTTCTTTGGTTGTGCTTCTGGACTTGGAACAAGTCATTCTTGTGTGAAAATGAGAAGAAAATATTTTAAAAACTGGCAATTTTGGTAAAGTTATAGAATACCCTAATGGTACAGCTGCAGATGAAACTTTCATAATATAAAAACAACTTTTCTTTGGACCAAAATTTGACAAGGTAAATAGCATTGTGAAAATGTATAAATTTAATTCACTGCTTTTTTTAATTTACCTTTTAAAGGTATTAAAAGGGTACAGAGGTTGGGCTTGCTGAGTAGTTTGCTAATGTGACATCAGGGAATTCTGTGATTTTACCAAAATTTCTTATATCTTACCTTGCTTTTACAAAAGTAGAACTCTGGCCAAGTAAAAATGACAGAGTAAGATTGCATTAGCTTGCCAGTCTGTTTGGCCTGTGCTTAACACTGCTGTTTGATCTGTTTTCAATGAGGTTCAAAAGTTGCTCTCCAGCTTTGCCTGGGCTTCGCATAGACCACTTAACCAGAAGCTACAATCTTTTTGTTGCATTTCACCTTCAAATTCAATACTGCCTGTTGCAAACTAGAGAAATCAGAATTGCATTCCCTTCTTAATTGACACCAAGTGTCTGTTTTGCATTCTGTATTGCTAATGCCACTAAAAATAATATTCTTATTATTAGATACCTGTGGAATACTAAAGTACTTTTCTATCTAATGCATGAAATTTAAGAAGCTAAATACTACTATTTTATATGAAAATAAGCTTGCCTGTTCTTTTTGCATTTTTTGGATATTACATTTCCTAATTGTGGGTCTTTCTGTGTGTACCAAAAACTATTGTTTCTTGGTTAGGGTTCTTTGTATTGCAGGGTTTTGTTTAGCCTCTGGTCCATTGTTTTAAGCTTTTGTTTCGATTGAATTATGCAATCTGTGCAGTGGTACATGCAGAAGGAACCCTAATTGCTTCCTAATAAGCCATTAGTATCTGTAAAGCATTATCAAAAATGACGAGAGTTTATTAGAGTTAATGGGTAAATTTGGGGATCACAAAGGTAATGACAGTGTCTATAATAATATTGTTCATGCAGATACCAACTAGGAATTCTATAAATAATGCCATGGAACTATATTGAACTGACTTTAACTCTCTTAAACTATCTTAAAAAGTTCATTCACATAACATGCTTACACCTACCAATCTACAACTACACTAATTTTGCTGTTACAGAATTTGATGCATTTTTGTGCACAGTTTAGCATGAACTTTTGCAAAAATTGCTCACAGCTGCCCTTGTTTGCACAAGTTGACTTAATACAGTGATTTAGTTAAAGTGTTTTTGATGTCATAACAGTCTTGACTGAAGTTTAGCACTCAAAAGGAAACAGACCACCCTCTTTTTGTCATGAAATTGAGTATGCTTGGAACTCTGCCTAAGGTGTGTAATTGATCACTGGTACTGTAGTTCATAGATTTGCAGGAAAGAAATGAACTTTATTCATTTATATTGCGCAAATATCAACTTAAAGTTTTCAAATGCACATAAAGAGTTCCAATATCATTTCCCTCAGTGATTTGACACACACTTCAGTCAAAACTGCCTTTTCTTATTCTCAAATCAAGCCCTCTTGAACAGGTTGTTTTCTGAACAGAATACATTACAGTTGCATGTCAAAAATTCACTACTATAAAACTTCATTTTTTGAAGTTATTATAGTAGCTCATCTTTCAACTGGCTTGCATCTCACTTGATTCTTGATTAGCAAAAACAACTCTGTCAAGCAGGCCACATTATTTATATTCATTCCATACTGGTGATGACTACACCTTGTATAAACATTCAGCCATGCCTGAAGTATAATGCACAATGACTGCGGTGTTGGTATTTTTATCATATGTAAATAGTACATATTTTTTAACAAAATGTATTGCCAATATACTGTCATTTTATAAATTATTGTTCTCAACGTTTAAGGAATAGTAAAAATGTTTTGAACCTCACCAAATTAAGAAGTTGTCTTTGTGGTTGATTTTGTAACATGGGGAAATTTTTATGTTAAACTTCTGTGCAACAGTGTTGTGAGAAACAATTCATAGTGATCAGGTCATACATAGTAAACTTTATTAACAACCTCAAAATATATTACATATTAATTATGGAGAAAAAGTGAAGGTCAGAATATCAAATATGTACGATAAATTCTGATTAAAAAAATTCTAATTTTAATATTAGCTAAATTAATGTTCAAATTGAAATTATCTAAATTGTCATTGTTCCTGTGGAAAGGCAGGCAGGTTCCTCATACGTGTGTGTACTGATTTAAGAAAGTCAAGATAAGCAAGTGCTCAGCCACCACATCATGTGATAAGAATTGCACTGTGTAAAACTCCCAGGTTTGTGAAACTTTCTTCGCAAAGACTTGATAACTTGTTTAATTTTAGTGCATTCTATCTATATTGTGACTTTTCACATTTACCTGACAATGGAGTAATGACCTAAAAGCTTAAAATTTTTAAATTTACAACCTGAAAGATACAGCAGCTCAAAGAAGTATACAATACCTACTCACAACCAAGTTTTCATGTTTACACTTTGCTATAACTTCTTCCAAAAATTATATGATGTGGAGTCTTGGTTATAAAAATGATTGCCACATGGTAATGGCTGGTTTACAATAACAACTTTTGCTTATGACTGTTGTATGTGATCTGCCTAGGCCATGCTTGATACGAATTGCTTCCAGTAAATCAACCCTACAGCCCACAACTGTTGTAGGTTTGGCTTGCATGAAGCAAATTGTGTTGTAAGCATGGCATAAGCAGATCGCATGCAACAGTTTTAAGCAAAAAGGTGTGCTCTGTAAACTGGCCGTCACCATGTGACAATCATTTTCATAACCAAGACTCCATCTTTCTTCACATTTGCCTGCAAGAATGACTTCACATCATAATTTTTGGACAGCGATGTAAAAAAATGATCCATTTTAATGTTCATTTTCATTGTCGAGTTCAAATTTATTTACAGTTTTTTGATGTGCCATGCATAGAGTGCAAATAACAATGTTTGTTAGTTTTACAGTTTCTAGCTTTTTTGTTATTTCACTTTGCCTGCTAGTGTTATTAGAAGCTTTAGAAAAATATTCATCTTGATCTAGAGGTACATGTGAATATCAACTAATGTAATTAGAGTGGTTTTCATTAACCCGTGAAACAAAGTGTACTAATTAGAGTGTAATAATCAGATAGATACAATAAAAAACAAAAGGAAAAAAGTGTGATAAAGCGTAATACGCTAAAGTGTATTTCATGGGTTAATGAAAACCAATCTACTTGATACGACTGGCCAATTCTCTTTTTTGTACAATTTTATACAAAATTGTACAATTTGTCACTAACTATTTCACAGATATATTATTTGCACTCTAGTTGTCATAAGAGATATGAACATTAGATACAAATTACACTTTTGACCTCTCCATTTCTTGGAAGTCATATATATTCTCCTCTGTCACCTTTACAGTAAAACTAAGAAAACCATGAACACCTAAAAATATGTCTGGAATGTTAAGCATCATACTTGTCCAATACTGACAAATTTATGCATAGCATAGCATTGTATTCTATTGTATTGCGTCATTCTCAATTGTATTGTATTGTTAATCTATTGTTATGTGGATATAATATAATACAATACAATGCTATGCATAAATTTGTCAGAGTATTGGACAACCCTCTTAAGCATTGCATTCTGACCAATCACATGCAAGAATGAATTCATTTCTAATTAATTCTCACATGTGATTGGTCAGAACACAATGCAATGCTGAACATTTCAGACATATTTTAGGTGTTCACGGTTTTCAACAATTGAAAAGTTATATTTGCACTTTTGCACTTATTGCTTATATATGATGAAAATGTTCCTTTCTGGACTATTTTGTTTCATTTATTATTAAAACCAACCAGGAGTGTACAGTTTCCTAAAGAAAAGACATCATATTTGTTTGAAACATATCTGTTAGAGATATTTTTTAATTGCATGTATTTAATTTCTCCCTCTATTTTTATACGTTTTTGTACGACTTCTATGTTACCAAATAATCTACTATGACTTTGTTTATAAAAGTGTCCACTTTATTATGGCAATTAGTTCATCTTGTAACACTGAAATTTATGTTTGGTACATTTTGTACTACACTGTCTTTAAACATTTTTATAACAAGATGATATGTTCATTTTGCAGTATTTCAGCAAAAACTGTCAAAACATAACATTGAAAAAAGTCCTTTTTCGATGAACTTGGTTAATTTTACGATACAATATTACTGTTGTCATTATAAAAGCCCGATGAGGTTACAAACTAGTTACTGTGAACAAGTTTATCGTCTAGATTTTGAAAATTGGCCACATTCGGGTAAGTTATCATTATTTCTTCATTTCTCTTTGGATCAACCCTTTCTGGGTATTTTCCAATTTCATGAACAAACATTGTAGATCACAAAATTGACATTTATGTACAGATACATCGTTTATTATGTTATCTAAAAACTCCTCATCTCTGGACATAAATTTATGTCCGTGGTGAAATGCTGAACCGTGTTTCGTCGGACATAAATTTATGTCCGTGGTGAA
>JAAAQI020044899.1:0-18253 GCA_011800005.2 Stichodactyla mertensii | reverse complement strand
CAGTGACTAACCTCAATGGAATCCAAGCATCGTGTTGTTATCGCACTAAGTATAGAATAACTGAGGAAAGCCATACTGCGGCATTATTGTACACGGTCCATTCATTCTATTTCATAAATTTTTATTTGGGAATTTCCAGGAAGGAACGCGCCTATTGGTATTTCGTGCGTAAACTAAATCCTGTTTGTGTCTGTAGACATAGTCGCCCGGCAAAACCCGGCCCCTGCTGGTCAGATTGTCAGTATGCCGCAATTAACACTGTACAGTGCACAAGAAGAGAAAAAATCCAAACTATAGGAGAGCGAATCAAATTATATGTTAGCAATAGGAGTGATTTCGAACGTGACAGGACGCTTTTATAACCAGTCGAGCATCTAGGGGATGAATATCCACCCTCCCCCTCCCCCCACCTTTTTTGAAGCAGTCATGACTTCACATAGACCTTACTCAACATAATCTTCAAAATGGATCATGACATTTACATTGTAATACGAAAGACATTTACCACCCCCGTAATATAAATCCCGATCCGCGCCTTACAACAGCGTCTAGTGTTAATCCATAGATTCCACAGGCGATCCTCAACAATATCCTCAACCTTCAAAAATCTTTCCTCAAGAAAACGCCAAAACGGATAGTCTTATTAACCCGAGTCGTGCGTCAGGCATAATTGAATAAACTGATATTGCTTCAGTGCCCATGCTTTGGGACCTTTGGATAGATACGCGTGAGCTCTTCCAGTAGTATATATGTGTAATCTAAGTTACCAGGGATTCAATATAATTGTTTTTAATGATGGCTACGATTCCAGTGACGAATGCGTGATATGGTTGGTTTATGAGCACTGCAGTCTGTTTTGGTGAAATATCTCAGAATGATCAGTAGTCTATATTTGTGTAGTACCGAGAAGTCGTTTTTAAAAGGATCCTAAAAAGGATCCGATTTCATTGATGTGTGGGTAGAATAGTTGGATGATAAGGGAAATAAATTAATCAAATTGACAATTTTGGTTCATGTTTCTTAAGCCACATTATATTTAATGGTGACGAAATCAACCACAAACCTAGCATAAAAGCTTTCTTTCATCTTTGTTGATTTCATTTCCTGTGCTGGTTAAAGTCGTAACTTATGGAAATTTAAATTGAATAAAAAAGCTATTTATGTCCTTTCACCCAGATAAATCGGACATCCCTTTTATGACCTCACAAGTAATTGACCACATGGATCTCTTTCAAATGGTCGGCCATCACCTGTGGTTCTGTTTACACAAAAGGCATTAATAGAATCAAAATTACAACCAAACAGCTGATGTTTTGTCTTTTGTTTAGAAAGCGACGTTCTGTGCTTTTAATAAATAATCAAGTAAATCAAAATGGTTCGATAAATTTTTTCAGCTACTTTTAATTTAGCTATTTCTGAAGGATCACAAGCCTTAAAGACGCAGCGCGATTTGACTTTTGCCTTTCCAAACAACGATGTGATGAAGTCACACAACGCATCATCCCCCTCAGTGCTAACTCACTAGCCCGATGAAAGAATCAAATATTATTGTCAAATAAAACTCAAAATAGGAAATCCTTTACACAGACAAGGCTGAGAATTCAAATTAAGATAGGCTGTCATAACAGGATTGATATGCGTTAAAACAGACCATAATATTTTAGAAAAACCAGAGTTAGTAGAGGGGACTAACTCTGGAAAAACCGACAAAATGGTACACATATTTTCCAGCAGATCTGCCAGCCGTGATCTAAACGTGTTGAAGACTATAAAAATTATGTGTGAAATTAACAACCGAACCGTGTTAATTTAATCGCTTCATAATTGACTGGAAACCCCCTAAATTACTCCTGATCGTGACCATATTCGATCTAGTTAAATAGCAAGGACGCGCTTGTAAAGTCTGTCAATCTAAATGTGAAAATCCCAGAGCTTATATCGATTTATTTGTTGACATTGCTTTAGTCTGTTGTCTCGGTTTTAAGGTGATGTTGGATAAGAAACCCAAATACCTCATAATGCTCCTTCGTGCGACACGTTTATGTGTACAATCCTTGTGATTTGGTTTCCTTTCTCAAAACATCTTTTTTTCCTCTTCTGAGCGAAATGACTGATCTCAGTCTATCCAAATATTGAGGGAAAAAACGTCAACACCCTCATAGATAAAATTCCGAGCGAATTTCTTGGAATATTCATAGTCTCTGCGTGTATAAGCTGAGAAATACTCCCCATGTCAGACGAACGAAGTCTGGGCAAATCAAACCTAAACGTTTGATCCTAAGGACAAAAGCGATGCATTTCATTTACATCAATTTTATGCTCTGTTTACAAATACAAATGCCTCTGAAGAATGCATTCTTTAGAAATAAGGAGCTTCGAAAATTGAAGCGTCCGATTACAGAATAAGCCCGACTTGGCTATCACGTGGGTAGTTATTCGCCAATCAGAGAGCTTGTTTGCACAAACTTGTCATTGAACTCAGGGCCCGTTTGCCGACAGGAGATCGTGAACGAACCAACAAGATATAACAAAGTTTGAAGAGCGGCTATCTATTCACTCAAAAAAGTACTAAGAAGCCTCAGAGATTTGATGTATTGAAGGCCGCTCTAGATGGTCATTATATCGCTGTAACTACCTGCGGTAAGACATGGTAACCCGTTGCTCTTTTAGACAAATTAGAGTGTTCTTTTGGTGGCAACATTGATTTTTACAAGCAACATCGCTTCTGGAGGATTGTTACTCTCTAAACATGACTATTTTGTTAAGGGCTTTAATTTATATCTCTTTATCTATCGTCGAGTGTAGAGTTTTACATATTTATGGATCAACGAACTCACAAGAGGTAATTGCAAACTTTTCGAACTCCAAACTTACTAATTATTCACTGAAAATACCGCAAAGTTCCAAAGCTAATTTAAAATTTTTATCTTTGGACCCTCGGACTGGTTTACTGCGAGTTGCTTCGAAACCAGACTGTTCGTCAATTCAAAGCAATCCCATAGAATGTTTCATACAAGCGGTACATACGAGTAACCACTCGCTAATAACTTTGGAAGCAGTACTGATTCATCTAGATGTTGGTTGCTTTGTTAAGTTTAGTAGAAGAAAGTTCGAAGGTTACGCTGTTGTTTCACGCCAAGCAAAAATTGGAACGAAAATATTTCCACTGACGGATTTATTTCAAACATCTTCGTCATTGGACCCTCGGTTTCTTCGCCTTATCGATCGAAGGGCAAGAAACCAATTCAGTGTTGATGCGACCACGGGTCATCTACTGCTACGTGAATCTTTGATTGAAAAGCAGGAGCGTGTATTCAACATCATAGTCGCGTTTCCGGCCTCAGGACGACGAATATACGTTCAAAAAGGCCAACAAACTCTCACAGCTAATCTTCAAGTTTTTGTCGATGGAGAGAGAATATTTGACCAAAAGCTGAGAAGAGTCAAGCGTAGAATCAGGAATAACCCTCCACAGTTTGCCAGCTCTTATTTGCAAGCTAACGTACGTGAAGATTGCCCTAAAGGGACGACCGTTACTACGATTGTTGCTACAGACCCTGATAGTGGAAGTAATGGGATGGTTCGTTATTCAATGGCTGCCACTCAAAATCTTTTAAGCCAGTCCTACTTCAGTCTTAATGCAAACACTGGAGTTATCACAACTACACAGATTCTTGACAGAGAGAAAATGGGAAGGCATTATTTTCGAGTCACAGCCAAAGATCAGGGCACCCCTCCTCTCGAAGCCTCCACTGATCTTACAATAGTGGTGGACGATATCAACGACAACTCTCCTGTCTTTGAGAAAAGCTTTTATGCTGCAAGTATACCAGAGGATAAGATGGTTGGTGAATTTGTTCTGAAGGTGAGAGCCAGAGATGAAGATGATGGCAAGAATGGTGATGTGAGATACAGTATTGAAAACAAGAAGAGTATAGATTATGCATTTGATATTAATGACAGAACAGGTGTCATTACTGTGCAAAAAGACCTTGATAGGGAGCAAACACCAACATATAATCTTGTAGTCAAAGCAGAAGATCAGGGGGCTACACCAAGGAGTGCAACTGTGAATGTTAAAATTACGCTGACAGACATCAATGACTGTACCCCTCAGTTTTCCAAACAGACATACCGTGCCACAGTCAAGGAAAATGTTCGGCCTGGCACTCTCTTGGCAACTTTAGTGGCAACTGACTGTGATCAAGGTAGTAATGGAGAAATTTTCTTTGAAATTGTAAGTGGTAATGATATGAATTTATTCTCCATCAACAAATTGAATGGACAGTTAAGAGTAAAAGCAAAGCTTGATTATGAAGACCAACCTGTTTATTATTTGTGGGTTAATGCACAAGATAAAGGGAGACCTTTTCTCTATAACCAAACAGAAGTGGAGATCGCACTCCAGGACATTAATGATAATGCACCAGAATTCATCTCGGATAACTTCAAGGTGTCTGTTATTGAGAATGTCAGAGTAGGACAGGTTTTTGCTCGTGTGCAAGCAATTGATAATGATGATGGTACCAACAAGCAAATTGTCTACAGTCTAATGCAAACTGATGTTCCATTTGCTATCAATTCCAATAATGGTGAAGTTTCCACAACTAGTGCTTTGGATAGAGAGACCATTGCACAGTACAAATTTGGCATAAAAGCAACAGACAAAGGTACACCACCAGAGGAAGGAACCTCACAAATTACTGTTACTGTAAGTGATGTAAATGACAATCCACCAAGGTTTGACAAGTCAAAGTATCAGGCTTCAGTTTCTGAGAAGGCAACTTGGGGAACATCAGTGTTACAGGTAACTGCAAGGGACCCAGATGCAGGGCAAACAGATGTGACATACTCAATTGATAGGTTTTCTCATCAAAGATGCTTCCGCATTAACTCGCAGGGATTGATTTCACTTGCCTGCAGACTGAACTACAAAAGGAAGAAGGTCTATGCATACACCATACGCGCAAGTGATGGCATGCTTGACAGTACTGCTGTTGTCTATGTCAATGTCACTGATGCAAACACTAATGCTCCTGTTTTCAAGAGGCGGTCATATAGGGGAAGAGTCCTAGAAAATGCAAAAATTGGAACCTCTGTCCTTAAAGTTTCTGCAACAGATGATGATACTGGAAGTAATGCTCAAATATCTTACTCCTTTCAAAGACCAGTTCCAGCTTTTGCAGTTGATTCATCCACGGGTGTTATCAAAACAACTGTTTCTTTAGATAGAGAGGTAAAACAATCATATCAATTTGAAGTGACAGCGACAGACCATGGAAGTCCTCCCTTGAGAAAGAAAGCTTACGTTTCTATTCGGGTCATGGATGTGAATGATAATGCACCTAGGTTCTTACAGAAGAAATATACTGCCACTGTGAAGGAGGACATAAAGGTAGGAGAGCAGGTGACCCAAGTGAGTGCAGTGGATAAAGATAGGGGAATCAATCAAGTGATTGAGTATTCTTTTGAGACAAAAGGTAAGTGAACCCACACTTCAATTAGCTCTGTGTGTTACAGTGCGACTACTCCAACCAAAGCCATCCAAACAAATTTTCATGTAAATTATCCAATCACGAATGAGTATATAAACAATAGAATCTCTACAGATGTTTGAAATTTTGCTTAAAATGCAAAGAATTTGCTTTGTTTGTGTATGAATTTCATTGACATTGAACAAGAAGCATCATATGCTGTAGAAACTCGCAACAAATCTGTCGTTAAGTGTCAAAAATGTACGTTGAAAATTTATCTGAAAATTTGTTTGGGTGGCTTTGGTTGGAGTAGTCGCACTGTAATACATTTTCCTCAAAATATATATAGGCACTTCATATATTAGCAAAATAGAAGGGAAAAAGTTTAAAAGTTTAAAGTCAATTTTAATATGATACAATTATAAATATTTTTAAAAATATCTAATTATGATAATGTATAGGCATCAAGATATGCAAGTTATCCTATAACCAATTAGCCACACAATTTAGCTATGTTGAACAAGATAAGATAATTGCACATATTTTTTCTTCATTAAAGGCACAGGGTCTCTTTAGTCTTGATCTTGATTTTTACTTCATAATCATTTCACACATAGTTATATTGGTCCAGTGTTACTGATATTTATTGTAATCTTGTATCTTATTGACTGTGATTTTATTTTTTATGATAATATATATGCTGCACATCTAGAAGGGTTTAGGAATGTTTTGTAGGTGAAATGTTGTGTTTTAATGTTCCTTATGTATATGAATGATAAAATGAATTATATCCAAAAGAAGGATTATGTTACAAGCTGCCAGTTACATGTTACAAGTACTTATGCTTGTACATGGTACAGGTAGTTAGATATATATATTTAAGGAGTATAAGACTAGATGAATCATGATTTTACTTTATAATATATAAAACTTGAAGAGTTACTTAATGCTTAATCCATTTTGACTAATATTAAATTTCTATGACATTTTGACTTTCACAAAAGAGCTTGTTACTGCCAGGGTTGCTAATATTCAGGAGAGGTTGGGTCAATAGTATCATGCTAGAACCATATATTTATATATTTACATTCATACTGAAGTTTTTAAAAATGCAAATTAGTATAAAATTCATACACATACAATGTTTATATCTTTAAACTCTTTGATAAACCAAGAATCTGTTTTTAGAATCTAGTTTTCCTAAGTTAAAACGATCAGTTATTCAAATATTTCTCTTGCTTGTGTGGAAATCTTTTTATCAGATTCTTTTGATATTTTTGATATTTTGGTATTTATATTTGAATTTCAGTTTGTTTTTATCTCCTAGATTATTGGTTATGTTAAACATTTCAAATCTCCGTTTTTGATCAATGCGCTGACATGTTAAAGCAATGTTGTTGTTGCCTTAGTAACAGAAAAGACCTTCTCTTGAATCCACTTTAATGCCCATGTTCATGCTAGCAGTGTCACCCTTCTCATTTGCCAAGGGAAACAGGGACTTGGGAGTCAGGCAGTCTACTTTTTGCTTAATAATTTTCTTAAAATCTTTGCTTGAATATTTAGTTAAGGTATTTGGACAGGCTGAGCGCACAAAATATTTCCTACCTCTTGTCACTCCATTGCTTATTTACGACAAGCTGAATATGTTTATCTTGAATTTAATTTAAATGTAATTCATTCTTTTATCATAGAAAATCGTTCAGAAGTGATGTTCAAGTACGCCATTTTGTTTGCAACTTGAGCGTACTTAATGCTAATTGACCTTAATTGATATTTCTGAGCTTTGTGATCAACGTGCGGACACCGCGCGGTAGGTTTCCTAAAACACAATTCTTAAGAAATACACTCACGTTTTAATTTACGTGTAGAACTAACCCTTTCAAATCCCAATGAAAACGTGGTTTTTAGGAAATTTGAGTTTTAGTCACCCCTCCCCTACTAAAAATGCGCCTTCCTTTACTAAAAATGAATGCGCCCCAGAGAAATGCCCATAAAACAGTGGTTTTAGATTGGGGGCAGCAGTTGGCCATGAATTTACTGCATTTTGTCTACTTCAACCTGAAAGCCTTGCTTTCTTAGCCTGCGTCACATCCGGACTATTTGGACTTAACCGACAAATAGTCCGGATGTGACGCAGGCTATGCTTTCTTGCCATTCAAGTGAATTCAAGAGAAGTGTAGTCAATATCTGATTATTCATCTATATATTCATTGAAAAAGAAAGAAAAATTAGTTTCGGTTTTTACTTTTCAAATTTTTCAAAAAGGTTATCTTTTTTACTGAAAAGTTGTGAAATTGTATTGTTTTGACGATTAAACAGAAGTTTAGAACATTGTGAACGCACACCATTGTTATTTTAAAATGCCTTCTAGATATTGATAGGTGAAACAGCAGGGTGCAGCATCTATTGTTAAAGCTAATTGGTAATTTAACATATTCAAGCCATAGTTGATAAACACCGCGGACAACTTGCCTTAGAGAAAGTAAATATCACCTCGGAAAATCTCGTCCTACTTGCCCTCTCTTTTGACCCCTTGCAACAATTCCCAAAGCAGTTAAATTTGCAGGACCATAGTTAATATGGCAGGACAAAACAATTTTACTCTCTTGAGAATCGAATGCTGAGGATATTCCATTGTTTTGTCCTCCAATTTGAAGTGCGTTGGGAATTGCTTCGAGGGGTGTTTTCATAAATGATTTAATCCGATCTTTATCTCGGTCCGTGTTTATGTGAAGTTTATTAGTTTATCCTAAGACGTTTTGTGGTTCATTGGTGCACTAGGGTCAAGAAAACAAAAGGAATTGCCTCTAGCGCTTATTTTATTAAATAGCAAGGATTGGGAGTCATTGAAGTAGAAATTTTCGTATTACTGTGAAAAACGCATGTATGGACTGTGCCGTGCCGTGTTAAAGCAGGATACTCAAGCACTCTGGCCCCGTATATGGATGTCGTCATTTCCGTATTGTGACGTAACCTTTTCACAGTCATACGAAAGCAATACTCGAATTAGTACCCTCGATTTTGTTCACCCATTTATTCATTCAGTTATTGTTATGAACACTGTGGGTGTCTGTTTTTAGGTGATGGAGACGGCGCATTTCAAATTGACGAAACTCAAGGTGTTATTAGAACACGCAAGCCTCTTGACAGAGAAACCAAGGCAGTTTACCACCTAACAGTACTGGCTAAGGACAGAGGCAAGCCCTCTAGACAGTCATCAGCAACGGTCGAAGTTACCCTAGAAGATGTCAAAGACAGCAGCCCAATATTCGAGAAATCAAGGTACGATGTCCGAATCAACGAAAACATCGCACCAGGCACATTCATTCTACAAGTCAAAGCAAGATCGCAAGACTTGACACCAGACACAGGTATGATCTATAGTATAGAGGGTGGGAACTCACCCAGGGCTTTCAAAATCGACCCAACCCTTGGCAAGATAACAACAACGAAGGAGCTCGACTACGAGACTCAGTCTGTCTACAAACTCATAGTCCGCGCTACGCTGCAACTACTTTTATCCAAGACTGAAGTGGTCGTAAGTCTGATTGATATCAACGACAATAGACCTGTTTTGGAGAACTTTTTTATGAGTATCAACGTGAAACAGGATGTTGTACCCCCAGAGGCCAAATACAGGATACCCGCCTATGATCCTGATGTGAGTGATAAACTGGAGTTTGCTATAATATACGGAAATGAAAGGCAATGGGTTCGTCTTAATCAAACTACGGGAGAACTCTCCGTGAGTCCGACCCTAGTCAACGCTATGAAGCCCGCAGAGATTGGTATCCAAGTATTTGATGGTGCGAACTATGCAAGCGCAAAAGGATCCATAATGGTCACGTCCATCACAACTGAAATGCTTTCACACAGTCTACGAATAGATATCGATGATATGACGGTACAGGAGTTCTTGAATTTGGCATACGATAGGTTGATAAAGAGTATATCCACGTTACTGAAGTGTAGCATGGATCAAGTCTTACTGTTTGACATCAAACCACGCATCATTAAATCTACCACAATCACCGAGGATGACAAAACGCAGCTAGCAATCTGGCTACTCGTGAGAAAGAAGGATTCCAACGGGCTGTATAGTGGGTTTTTTAACTCTCACTATGTGCGGAATATTATTTATCTACACCGCATTGAAATATCCAAAGAAGTGAATATCAACTTGATGCCTTTTTCTGACGATTTGTGCGGACAAAAACCTTGCAATTCTCTGCCCGGCACGCGCAAGGACTGTCTTACGTACACGAACTTCATTGGCAACCCTACTATCTTGAGCTCTCCAAAAGTGGTCTTCCGCACTGTACCTGTGGAAACTGGCTTCAATTGCACGTGCCCCGTCGATTATCGCGGGAAAATCTGCGACACTCCTCTGAATCTCTGCTACTCTAACCCATGCGCTAACAATGGCAAGTGTATCAGTACAGAGAAGGGTTATTCATGTATATGTAAGCCAAATAGAAGGGGCAAGAATTGTGAAATTAACGTGACTAGCGATTCTTGTCCACCCAAAGGAAATAGTAAACCGGAGAAGGGACAGCTAGCAAAGAACCCTTGTATGAACTCTGGGCATTGTCTTAATGATGGTGTTGGAGGGTTCAAATGTGGCTGCAAAGAAAAACCGACCGTTAATACTCCATTTTGTGAACTCAAGACGCGGAGCTTCAAGGATGGCGATTACGTGGCGTTTCCAGGTAATAACTTGTGTCGTAGGATATGAATACACCCTAACCTCTTCCTCCCCTCCCCCGTAAAAACCGCGAAAGTAAATCCCCTTTCGTTCTTATGATTGAAGACTACAAATGTCTATTCATAATCTGCTATTGCCGCGTCGCAGCACATTGATTTTGTTTTTCTGTCGTACCCTTATTTTCGGATCATTTTATAGATCGCTTTAATTTAGTGTTAGTGAATGTTTTTCTCCATGTTTTCCCAATGCCTTTTTTCATGTGTCATTCCCTTCATTAAAAAAATTGAGTTACATCATTGTCTTAAGTAACTCTTAAACGACACAAGAATTAATGCTTAAGGGAATAGTGACCCGTGGGCTAAAAAGGGAAAACTTTAAGTCTAATCTACTGAAAGAGGTACATTTAACTGTCTTGGTCACTGAAGGATTACCATATTTAGCCTGATTCTTTTTTTTGTTGTTGTTGTCTCAGAGCAAGCCCAGTGCTAACGCGTTAAGGATCCAATAGCGGTTTTGAACGATCACGTGACGGCAGCCATGCTGGATAGCAGAAAAATAGAATCTCTTTCTCTAAAGGATTTAATTCCTTTTAATGCAAGACCATTTTATTGTTTCTACAATCCAAACTGGCTGTCGCCACGTGCAAAACTTCTCCATACTAATCAACTCTGATTTCAAGGTTCGTCCCTTCCTTTCCTGAAATATCGTATAACTTTAGTTGCTTTATTATTTTCTTTAGCACTCAAGCAAAAATGGAGAGTACACATTAAACTGCAGTTTGCAACACTACAATCTGATGCAGTTCTACTGTATAATGGTCGCTATAACAACAAGAAGGACTTCATTGCCATTGAGATAACTAACGGCCAGGTCCAGTTAACTGTCAATACTGGTAAAGATTCGGCAGTTGCGGTTACTAACCTGGAGGGTGGCGTTAATGATGGTACATGGCATACTGTGACCGCTGTGTTCAAGAATCAGGTAAGCCTTTTGGTACGAAAAAAATTGACTCGCCATTAATAAGCAGGCTGGGAACTTTTTTTCTTTTTTCCCCCGTCCATCCATCCATCCATCCATTCATCCACCCACCAACCCGCCAGCTTGTCCATCCGTCCGTCCATCCGTCCGTCCATCTACCCATCCATCCATTCATCCATCATGACTCAGTCGCGCGACAAAATTGGTAAACAGGGCCCTGAGAGCAACCCACTGCTTTTCAATAACGCAGCTTACCTTTTAGTTTGGTTAGTATGCCATCTTGTCCTTCGACCATAATTCCTTGCTTCTAACTATGACACTAATGTGTATTTTTTCCTGTTTCTTTCGCAATTTAAGAAGGTTATTGAATAAAAGGTAACTATTTGAACCGAAGTATGCAAGGGGTTAATTTCGTTTATTTTCATTAGGCTTTTGACGTAATTCGGCACTTTTGTTCATCAGTCTTACTGTATCTCTAATATTTATCCGTCAATTAGCATTTATGAGGGTCGTGGTTTATTTCTATATACAGTATGTGAATTCCGCATGGCGGCCATATCGATATATGATCAAGACGCTTAATACCAAAGACCAGACAAAACTATCTTGAACCTGCTTGTTATGATATCTTGATACCGCCAAATATCGAAAGCGTTTTGGATTCCTTGAATAAGTGAGTTTTTCGTTTATTACAATCGTACGTCATTGGTGATTTTTAAAGGGAGAGGGGAGGGGGAGTTTGGACTGAGGGGGGTAGAGTAGGGACCGGAAGTGAAGGAAGAGGGGTCTAAATAGCCAAGGGAGACCCAGAAAGCATTATTCGGATTACTATATTAAGGAATGATATTACCAGAAAATCCAAGCTTATCGAAGGAGACCCCGCTTGTAGAAGCCAAGCGAAGGACTAGAATAGTACGCTACTCAAACGCCATCTTGTCTCTTTGAACTACAGATACCTATCTAACTCATACCGAAAGCAATTATCTACGAGTATCCCTGATACTACACATCTATTCTATCCACCGCTCTTTGCAATTCAAGTTGAAAAGATAATTTTGGTATTTACGCAAGCTTAGGCGACTCAAGATGCGACAGATATCGTAGTATTTGTGGTATGCATTACAAGTACCGCTTTGTTTCTTTTAGATCATGGTAGATATAATGAACACATCACTCTCTGATAACCTTAAACAAATAACTTGTCATTTCACCCACTCATGAGAAATCCTCCTAACGTTTCATGATAATAGTCCTCAGGGATTTTGTGCAGACATCTTTTCGAGAACTCTCTTGTCATACGTTGTTGATTTCAATGGTTTTTGTGGTGACCAAACCGTGACTGTGGAAAAACATCTGTAATTTATAAGCATAGCCAAATGCTCAACTTTGACAAATTAAGGCTTATCATTGGTATATCCGAGATGGTATTAAAACGAGTCGTGTGTAGCAGGGTCAAAAGCTAATGGTGTGTTATCTAACCCTCAATCTACTCAGCAAAATTTAAATTTTAACTGAAGTTAAAAAAGTGGACTAAGGGACTGTTCAGGATTTATACCTGGGGGAGAGGAAATTGGGGCCGTGGGGGGGAAGGGGGGAGGATAAGTTGGGAGTCTTCAAAAGAGATTATGTCAAGAGGGGGTTTCGAGGAATTATTTCCTAAGTCTTTGTTCAACGAGAAGGGGGATCTTAATTTTCGCGGGATAACGAAAAGGGGAGTTCTTAAAATATAGAATAAAATTTCTGAGCTGGGAGGTGAAAGTTTTTAATTTTATTACAACCACCCCCCGGTGTAAATGATGAACATTCCCTAAATACAAAAAGGACTTCTTCGTTGTTTCTGAAGTTTCACCGACGTTCGATTAATTATTGTTTTCTTTTCGTATTAAAGAACTCTTTTGTTTTGTAACGCAATTTTAGTTTAGAATCCCTTTCATCGTGTTCGAAGATAAGAGGATCCTCCCAGGCAGACTGACTCGGTTTATTTGTTTAATTCGCTTCCCACCAGCAAATCGAGAACATGTTTTATCATGCAAAAAGGAAACTTCTAGAAACGGACAAGAATTTTGACAAAAATGTAGACAAATTTTACCACATAAAAAATAGACACTGGAGGTTGGATTGGCTCTCTGTGATGCGTGTTTTTAAACATTTCGTCTGTCATTTTTGGTTTGTCTGGATACTTTCATCGTTATTACCTTTTCACCCCCAATCTGTACTTTGAACGGCAATAACAATAGGACGGTGACACGAGTCTGAGTGGAGTAGAGTTTCGTTAAATTCCCTCAACCCCCGCAAATTAGTAAAAACTTGATACAAAGTTCGATCCGTCGAGTTTAATCATCAGCGATAAAATACTCAAGTTGATTTTGTGCCAAAGTTTTCGAAATCAGAAAATAAATGAAAATAAGAAAATAAATGAAAATGAAATAGTGAAAGAAAGAAGGCAAAAAGGGAGAAAGTTAGACTTATGTATAGTACAGTATATCTATTTCAAACTCTCACTGAAACCATCGTTTCGCAATCACCGTGAAGTCCAAAAAGGTCCATAACCTATACTGATGTGATTTTATGTTTTGATTTATAGACTAGCATCGTAATCTTGGATGACTGTGAGCTGGGTATAGCCGTTCAATTTGGTAATCAGGAGGGATCTTACAGCTGTGCAGCGGCAAAACGACTGGACGTCAAAAAGACATCAAGGTAAAACTTTACTTTGCGCATGCGCTTTTGGCATTTGGCGCGAAACTCTTCATTTTCTTTCCTAGGGCCCGTGTTCCTTTTGGTCGTTCGAGCAACAACAACAACAACGAAAAAATATGCTCTTGGTGAATCCAAGTATCTATGCAGATTTCTGTGGGTCCGGTTTATTCTGTATTGTCTTAGCCAATCAGAATACACTGAGAGTTTGATTCGCCCAGAGTTCTCGTTTGTTGGCGGAGACCAAAAGGAACGCGAACGCGAACCGGGAACGACAACACAACGAAAAGATGAGATTATATATTAGATTCTTGTTCTTGTTCTTCCTGTTCTTCTTCTGCTGCTGCTGCTGTTATAGTTGTGTAGTTATTATATATGGTATATATTTGTTATACTTGTTTGTTTATTTTCCGTTTTTTCTAGGTTCATGGACGTGACAGGACCGTTATTGCTAGGGGGCCTCCCACCGGCTTTCTCCCAGTACCCCATCGCCAACAAGTATTACACAGGCTGTCTTAAGGACCTTTATATTGATTACCAATCACTGGACCTTGCTGACCCTCAGTTCATAAACGGTAGCAAAGCTGGCTGTGCTGCAGTTGATTTATGTAGTAAATCCCCTTGTAAACGTGGTAACTGCAGCGATGCGTTGGGGACTTACTTCTGTAA
Source organism: Stichodactyla mertensii (assembly GCA_011800005.2). NCBI lineage: Eukaryota > Metazoa > Cnidaria > Anthozoa > Actiniaria > Stichodactylidae > Stichodactyla > Stichodactyla mertensii. The sequence continues at coordinate 3,730 of JAAAQI020044899.1, read as the reverse complement.
GTGTCCTGAAGACTTTGGTGGCAAGAACTGCGAGACAGGTACGTAGTGTCAAGCATTCTAGGACAATACTTCGGGCACTAGATTAATCACTTGATTAGAATCACACATTTTCTCAGTTTTATGAGGGGGAAATTGAGGAATCGCTCAATTTTTATGAGACAGGAAGGCAGGCAGGTTGGCAGACTCTTAACGTTGACTGTAACAACACTGAAAAGGGCTTCCTTTTGTATGCGTGGGACTCGGCCAATCTAAATCTAAAGTCTTCAAAAATTTTTTTCTAATTCCAAACTTTATCGTCCTTTTCAGCTTTAAAGAACAAGATGAGATTTACTGGCGATAGTATTGTTGTCAAGGAATTTAGAACAGCAGCCATTACGTTGCCATGGAAACAGTCCCTTTACTTTAGGACCAGAAAACCACGTGGTTTTTTATTGGAGACTCGTTTTAGGATAAGCAGTGGTATTCTCAAGGTAATATCTTTGTTTCATGTTGTGCCAGGAAAAATTTAACTCTCGAGCATTTTTGAGTTGTGTTAGGAAGAGTGAAGTGGCGAGCGAGAAAAGAATAGGAGAGAAAGAAATCTGTAACCGTGACGGGAGGCATGGGTGGTGTGCGCTACTTATTCGCTCAAGTTTGAGGGGCACTTTGCATAAACACAATAGTTTTCATGTGCAGTTAGGGAAAATAAGCTATTGTATTTATGCAAAATGCCTCTCAAAGTAAACCAGTGAAAAACCGAGTGTTTCTAAAGGCTATCCGTACCATGGCTGTGCAGTGTGTCAGGATTTTTCAGCTATGCGGTATTTCCTCACCTTATTTTTCTTTTAACACTAGATTGCTGGCGGCAAACTTACCTACCAGTACGACAAACAGCTGACCATAACAGTGCCCGAGTTGAAAGTAAACGATGGGAAGTGGCATCACGTGATAATTACATGGACAGAAGATCTTGTCAAGCTGACCGCTGATTATGTATACGAGGGATCATCCAAAAGCAATGGAATAAAACTGGAGTTTACTACTACACAGATTTTAATCGGTGCTAAACAGACCAAGAACGGCTCGCAGTCGAATCTAAGTAAAGGATTTACAGGCTGTATAACAGGTAAGGATACGTTTAGATTGTTTCTTGTTTTGTGCATACTCCTTCCATTCTTCATCACCTATCCTGCTCCTTTTTTTCTCCACTTCCTTTCCTTCCTTCCCTCCTTTCTTCCTTTCGTTCATTCCTTTCTTCCTTCAGTCATTCCAATCTTCTTAACTTCCTACTTACTTGCCTACCTTCCTACCTACCCTTCTACAAGCCAGCCTACCTACCTTACTACCTATCTACCCGCCTTCGTATCTACCGACCTTCCTCCTCTATTTCCTTCCTTCCTTCCTCCCTCCCTCCCTTCCTCCCTGCCTCGCTTCCTTCCTTCCTTCCTACCTTTCTGTACCTCTTCCATTCTTTTCTGCAGCCTTTCCTTCAAGTCTTTCCATCCATATTTTGAGAAAAGAGCAACCGTGTATAAAGGTGCTGGACTTCATGACTTTGAAATATGTTATTATATTACTTTAGGTATATCTGTCGGCGGTTTACAACTCGATTTTGACGACGCTAAAAAGCGTAACGTATATGATGGCTGTAAGATGCCCTCTCACTGTCAATCAAGCCCCTGTTTAGGTGAAAGTACATGCGTGGAGGGATGGGACGATTACAAGTGTCTATGTAAACCAGGGTATGTGGGCAAACAGTGCAAGGATGTGTGCGACTTCAAACCATGTCAATACGGTAAATGCGTTAAAGCGAAATCATCCCCAAAAGGATTCAAATGCTTGTGTCCAAGGGAATACACCGGTAAGTACGGTTTAGAATATCCTAAGAATACTCTCTAGATCAAAAGATTTTTCGTTAGGTTACCACCGACATAACCCTCCATGTCTTGGTCTTTTGTTTCCCTTGGAAACGGTTGCAAACATTCTATAGACCCCTTGAAGCAATTCCCAAAGCAGTTCAATTTGGATAACAAAAAAGAAATGGAATATGTTCAGTCTTCCATTCTCAGGAGGATGAAATTCTATTGTTTTGTCCTCCAAATTGAACTGCTTTGAGAAGCATGGGTGGTGTGCACTGTTAATGCGCTGTCTCCCACCGCTGGTTCAATCCCTGGCACTGCTACCTCATGTGAGTAGAGTTGTTTGTTGGTTCTTTCCTGTGCTTCGAGGGTTTTTCCTCCGAGTTCGCCGGTTTTTCCTCCCTCCGCAAAAACCAAGTTCTAAATTTCAATTCGATTTTTGGGCATTCACCTTAGTTTGAGGCCCAGCTCTGTAGTGAAAACACACGTGTTTCACAAGAACAAAAAGCCTTGCAAAGGAATTGCTGCGATGGGTCTATAGAGTTCAATTTCCCCAACATGATCGCAAAGGAGCTTGGACACGGGGGGTGAGGGTGGTAGGGGCTCAACTAATGTCAGCTGAAAGATATACCGAGGTTGGACAAAGTTACTCTATCTTATAGATCTTATGCATAAGGCCATAAATAAGGATTACGCTTTCCGTTCGGCTGCTAGTCATAACAGCTAGCTTTTGAAAGAGCATAGTAAGATTAGTAATTAAACAAAATATCGAATGCTCTAGCAAAAATTCCAGTGAAGTTACAGCGGTTTAGAATCAAAAGAATTTGTACTGTGAAACACAGCAAGGACTTACTAGCCTCGTCTTCATGTTTTGGCACATTTTAAATACTTATAACTCTGCAAGGATTTATCGTTATTCTTTGAAACTGTGCACATCTTTACTAATAGACCTCTTTAGCTTCGTTGTTTGTTTACCCATTTCAGACCACGTGATGTCACTCTTGGGAGTTGATTCTTTTGTATGTTAATATTTTAACATGTTCATAATAAAAGAACAATTCCCAAGAGAATGTCACGTGGTCTGAAATGGGCAATTTGCATACGAAGCTAAAGAGGTCTGTTCACTGAAGGTCTTTCAAAAATTTTTTCTCAATTCAGTAAGCTTTTGGTTTATGCAAATTAGCAGCGGTCATTATTGTATAAGATCTGTAGCATGATTCCAGTTTTGGAAAACGAGTGAAGCTGATGCCAAAGCTAAGGACGTTCGTGTAATTTGTTGGATAATTTTTATTGATCATAGGTGAATACTGTGAAACACGAATGGAAACACCATGTCGGGATAAGCTCTTTGGTACCTCGAGTATTGGTCTTTGTGGTCCATGTAACTGTCCTGTAGGGAGTAACTTTAATCCTGTTTGTAATAAGACCACTGGGGAATGTTACTGCAACGTGAGTACACTTTGCTCCCCTGAACATTTATTTGTTGCGTACGTTCCGAGTGTTATTTCTTCTTTTCATTCCCAAAGATATCAACAACAGCAACACTAACAACAACAGCAGCAACACTAACAACAGCAACAGCAACACTAACAACAGCAGCAGCAACAGCAACACTAACAACAGCAGCAGCAACAGCAACACTAACAACAGCAACAGCAACACTAACAACAGCAGCAACAACACTAACAACAGCAACAGCAACACTAACAACAGCAACAGCAACACTAACAACAGCAACAGCAACACTAACAACAGCAGCAACAACAACAACAACAGCAGCAACACTAACAACAGCAACACTAACAACAGCAACAGCAGCAGCAACAGCAACAACAAAATTGATTGTTCCATTTTGATATTGCTCTTGTAGCAAAGCCTTGATGATAAAGCTT
>JAAAQI020044788.1:0-18255 GCA_011800005.2 Stichodactyla mertensii | reverse complement strand
TCCATACTGCGCCTCAGCTTTCAAGGGAATGTCTCGGGGGTATGGTTAGTGTGTTCACAGTCTTTTTGAATAAATTACCGTGGCAGACCCGGGTTCGAATCCCAACAGGGTCACAACTTTTACTTCTTCATTTTTCCTTTTTCTTTCCTTTTTTCTCTTTTTCTTTTTTTCTTTTCCATTTTCCCCTGATTTTTTTGTGTGGTTTTAACTGCGGCAATCCAAGACAACCTTTTTGCCTGAAGTTTTTACTCCTCTGAAGAGGAGCCATCCCCTTAACTGAACCACACTACACTATTCTATTGATTCTCTAGGAATTTTTGCTCCTGAAATGTCTTCCATCTTTAGAATAGTGCTTTCTTCGGACACGTTTAGACGCCCTGAATTTGGTGCAGACGTCTTTTTTTCGCGTCCCTCCAAAAAATCCATAGATGCTTTGCGAACTCGACTGTAACTTAGTCATCCGCTCGATTCGAGATGAAGGCGAATTAATTCACCCTGGTTTCAAAACAGCCACCAAAACGCAATACGCAACCAAAGTCACCTAGTCACACCATTTTCACGATTGGACGAATTGCCTTTCAGCTCACCTTTTAGGTTGTGAGAGACTCATAGCAAACGAGTATCTGGCCATCATGTCCATACATACTTCACTCATCTCTTTATGAAACTCATAAGCAGACTCAGTCTCTTTTGCTTGCATTGGAGTCGACGGCGAAGCTGACCGAGTGGAAGACTGAGGCGAAGGTTGCTGCTGAATACCGCTGGCACTACGTGATCGAAGACCCAGGGATGGACTGTCACCTCTTGACTCCAGCCTCTCAGGTTTGGTGATGTTCGTTTTTAAAGCCTGTCAAAGATTTACAGAACAAAAGGTACTGACTTACAGCACATACTCGGTACGGTGTACAGTAACACTCAAATGGCTTCCCATTGTTTTCGGGAGAATTATCCAATTACAAAGTGTAGTTACGGTTACGGTACGGCTAGTTCCCACTCATACGAAATCCGCTCCATCAGTGATGGTTCGTGTTGCCTACGAGGTTTATTTTTTATTGTAAGTATCCTATTAATTTTTCTTATAAAAAATATAAAATCGTAGGAAAAAATCCTAGGAAAAATACTGCTTGCGCAGAATTTTCGGGTAAAGATTTTTTTCCGTTCAACATGAAACTTTACCCAAACGTTGATGAATCTCACCTTGGTGATAAATCCAACGAAATCTTTGCGATAACCTACACGAGTACGTACGAACCACGCCGTAATCACGTGATAGGCCAATGTGACGGTGTACTGGGAGTACCTATGGGTATAAAGGGCAAAATGACACACTACACTACACTCCATTATATAGAGTAACCTGGGAAAAGTTGGTATTCAACAAATTTAAATCGTACGACCACTCCCTTTTATTATTTTGTCACATTAAAAGGCTCAAAACTGTCTTAATATTGTGACCAAGCAACATGAAACTTATAAGCAATTGACCAAATCCACTTGGGCGTAGTGTTTTCCCATTTCGGACCACGTGTCATTCCCTTGAGAAAACGATTCTATGTTTGAGTCATCGAGAGTCATCCATATTAACGTGTCTCTTCAAGCGCTACCTAGAAACAAAGAAACAAAACCCAAGGGAATGACACGTATTCTGAAATGGGAAAACAAATACGCCCGAGTGGATTGGGTCCATGTTCACACTCCGTTTCTAATGAAGGGGGAATACGGATTATTGCGCATGCGTGTGTATTAATGATTGGTTATTCGACATTGTCATTCATTTTCTGAGCTCGCGTTGGCTTTGGTCCCGTCAAGAAAGAGCTCCGAGAGAATCCAAATGCTGTCATTTTTGATTGGCTGAGACAACCAGCCAATGAAAACAAACCAATAAGGGAAAGGTATAAAACAGATTCGTCTAGAGTTCCTTATTCTCTTGGAGCGGAGAACGCTATATGTCTAGTTACCTGAATGGATCTGTGTACGGCAAACATATTGCAAACACGCTCTTGTATTGATTGTCTTTGAAGCTGGCGTATAAATGAGGAAGGTGAACTAAGCCTGCAAGTAGTACAAAAGAAAAAAGAACGGATATTTCATAATTAAACTGCGAATAAAATTTGGCCATCACTTCAAATCAAATCGATTACCTGAGAGGAATTCCAGCATGGGAACCGCCATAGTTACGGTGGCTGAGATTTGTGACAGACGGACCAGAATGGCAGGAAGAAGGCTTTAAAGTTAATGAGGTGAAAACAGTTTAATGAAGCACTTCCCAAGAGATCACAAAACAATGTTTGTTACATTTGACGGCGGTTATGAAGCAGCTTTGTGGCCACTTATGTGCGATCTGTTGTCGTAAAATTGCTACTAAATCGCAGTTCAAGTCGCGCCTATAAAATTGCTAGTGTAAAATGAGGGAAATATTTTCATATTGCGGCAAAGCTATGTGAATCTTTTCTAATGTTCTTTACTTTGCTTTACAAGTTCTTCCTTTTACAAAATGAATTTTACCTCAGGAATTGGGGTGGGGGGTAAAACCCTAGTAATCTTCTCTTGTGCAGAACGAAATTACTAGCATAGCTGGGGTGGGGGAATTCCCAGGACACTTGGCCTTTCTATCTTCAGTAATACGAAGCCATTCAACTCAATTGGAATCAAACTACCTGGAATTTATGGTGTGTTCCACAAACAACAGGCATATGCAGTTTTTGAATCAAAGTTTGCCTTTTGTTTGCGGAAAATATTCTAAACCTGCTTAATTAAACCACCTTTAACCATGTTTAACCATCAGTGTGAATGCAGCTCTAGTTTACATTCTACCTGTTCATGACGGCCTGCATCTCCATGGTACACAGCATTAGTGAAGCCACACAAAGGTTTGCACACTTGGATAAGAAACCAAGCTCCAATGACTGAACCAACTCACACTAAAGAATACCAAACAAGACATTAATATCATTAATGACACATAATAGCAATCAAGCAGCGAAGCACGCGAGGAAGAGGATACAAAATGGGTATTCAAAATGGCGCCATGTTATTGTGTATAATTTTCAGATAAATTTTCAATAACTTTCCACCCACTGAGCATGTCAAGAGATAAAGCTATGTACGATGAAATTCTCTTTAAGATACATGCAGGGAGCTTGTATTTCCCAGGGGCATTAATTTCAAGGCATGCAAATGTACATTGCTGATAATGTTCCTTGATGTACCTGATGGGTCCTGTCCAGCCTGAAATGATACGTTGCTAAAACTGTCAAGACCTGAAAAATATGAAATTTCTGAATTCAGTCTCTTTTCGCGAGCAGTTCAAGAAAGCAATGAAAGCAGACAGACAAACAGACAAATAGGCAGAAAGAGAGAGTTAAACACTAATGGGACGTACCGGGAAAATCAAAGCGTGGAATCCTGTTCTCCCAACACCTTGTGGTACTTGTTGAAGATCTAAAACAGTCGCAGGATCAGATACCTGGAAAAAGATGTAACCACACACGTATATATCACATGTAAAAGTTGGGCTGAATTCTAATTTTCCTAATGCTTTCCGCAGCGAATGGTCTTTAATCACACGGCGGTCATGTTGGTTGAAACAATACATTTCCCCCGCGTGGCCTCGCATTCAAACACTTCAGAACGAGTTCACGTGGGGAAGAACAAAAGTTTTCATTCTCTTGGGGATAAACATGGCTGCAGTGTGGCGGGGGCGATTAAACGGCATATGAGAAGAACAAGGAGTGATTGGGAGATTGAGCCCTCCCCTCCCCCCCCAAAAAATAAATACACTACAGAATCACGACACAGAATTTACTAATCACTATAGTAATCACCAAAAACGACCACCAATATTAATGAACAAGTGCCAACTGACATGCACGATCTTACCATCTTACACAACACTGACGACATTACGTTCAGGCTTGGGTCAGCGGCTAACACCAGTGTCTTGTTCTGTAGAACATCAGGTAGTTCAGACAACACGTGTTCCAGTACTCTCCAGTCCCACTCCTGTTTGACAGAATAGCAAACAAATTATCAATCGTCCTTCCTAGGATAAGCTCTCGTAAAATCAAAGAATGGATCAGAAATATGCCCTATTTGCCTTTCTGAAATTCAACGAAGGACTGGAAACGAACTCGTGGCACAAAGAATTGTGGGGCTGGATTTGGGAACAAGATCAGAAAGTACCACCATCTTGCATTAGATTCTGGGATTGAGTTTTAGGACGAGACAGAGTTTGTGGCCAGTCTTTCTTGGAATTTCGGAAAAGCGAATTGATTTCCAGCATTTTTCAGAAGCAAAGACAATAACTGAAGAGAGCACAGCAGGACTCTCCGCCCCAGGCCTCTGCGCAACGCCGCTGAAGTTACTTACATATTGTAGACAGCTAAGTATGACGTTAAAGGCATCAGAATACGGAATAACTGCTATGGGGCTGGAACTGGCTGCCTTACTCTCACCAGAGCTGGTCAAGGCACTGTGAAAACAATGACGAAGTTTAGGGGCTTACAGCGTTTGGGCTTTGCAGTGGCAGGATGAAGTGAATGAATAAGAGCTATCTCTGTCTCCTTCTCGACATCAGGTCCCTGAGCTGTTAGACTGTCCCCTAAGTAATAGCGAGCGGCTCGTCCAGCAAGAAGAATGTTAAGATCAATTAAGTGATGTTGGAACGCAGTTGCCGTTCACTAACCTAGATGTGCAAACAAAATAAACGCTGACTTTGTCGTGTTCGTCGTCTGATTTTTCTTCTACGAAACCAAGACGATGACTGGTGTCACACCGTAAGGACAGGAAACACTTAAACACCTGAACAGAACACGTGACGTTAATTGCGAAGAAACTTACCCACCCTCCCCTCCCTTCTTAACCCTCATACAATCCGTACCCCTCCCTCACCTTTGCTTCACTTCCCTTTTTATCCATTTCTACCCTTATTCCATTACTCACAATGTTCCTGATGATACTGGCTATATTGGTGTTGTAACCATGGTAATAGTGAGCCCGCAAATGAGTGACCAGCAGACCAAACACTTTCTGCGCATGACTGTGAGGAAGACGAAACAGCTTCACCTGGAAATGAAGAATCGTTTTAAAAACGTTTTCTACAATTTTCTTTATTTTGGGTATTGAAAACAATGGATATCAGAAACCTTTAGAACAGCAACTTAAGAACAAATCTAATTTATGACGGGGTTGTATATAGTGTTTGTTGAAACACACTGTCTTTTTTTTCTCCTGAGGTCATGTCACGTGACAATAGGGGTTCCAATTTGGCTGTCCCATTCAGTGGCTTTATGACGTCAAACATCAGTTTTCATACCTTGAATACTTGTACCAGTCCACTAACGGCTGTTTGAATGTCTTTCAAAGCCTCTTCTTCCTGAGAAGTCTATTAGAAACAAACCAAACAAGATTCCGCAAGATCCAATTAAAAATGAGTTGATTTGATGATGTTGGCTTTGGTGCCACTGTTTACAAAATTCTCTTTCACAGTTTGGTTTGCAAGCTTGAAAATATTCTCAGTAATCCTAAGTTGAATCGGAATTTTTGTGCATGTGAGAAAATACATCGCGGATGTGCCGTGCCGTGCTGTGCCGTGAGCCACATACAAACCTGGGTTGGTGAGACTTTTCCTGGTATTTCAACACGCCTGCTGATTACCTAAGAGACAGAAAGAATAATAATTTGTTCACATGTCTAGGGATGATCTAGAGGATGTGAGGTTAATCCGTCCATAAATCTATTCATCGTCACTCGCTCCCTCACCCCTTTGCGCCATCTTTCCATCCATCCATTCATGTATCCATCTACTATTAAGCCATCCATCCATTTATTCATCCTTCTCTTCCTCTCTTCCTCCCTCCTTCCATCCTTCCATCCATTCGTCCACCTATCCCTCAACGCACATATCCATTCATCTATCCATCCACCTTCCCACTCAACCACCCATCCATTTGTTTTTTCATTTCGAATGAATATGCCATTCCATGCTGGTCACTTGTACCTTTTCTATGATATTCAGGATATCAGTGCATTTCGAAGAGTCACATGTTTGAGACAAGTCAAGCAAGAGCTGGACACCAGACGTCCTGACAGTAACGTCTTGGTCATCTGCAATGTTGCCTAGAAACGGTAACACCACAAGATCTAGCAGCTCTTCCTGGAAAAGAAAGCACAGAAAAATGTTAACAAACAAACAAACAGACAAATAAACAAAAAAACGACACCAACAGCTTTTTCTAGAAACAACATTAAAACTAAAAATGATCTTGAGTTGAAATTATTGAGAATTTTCCGAATTGCTTTCACTGACAGCCGAATAGGATTGACCGGTTTCTTATTCTCGACTTTGTGGGGTATTTTGCATTAGCTGAATGTGTTCATGCAAAGTTTCCTTCAAATTTGATGCCAAAACGAAAGGTTTTAATTAGGGGTAATGAGAAAGCAGTCAGTAATATATTAAAACTCGAGTCCAGCCTGACTTGGAGCCATGAACTTGTTTGGTAAACTGAATACTTGCAACGAGTTATAAGGGCTTACCTCATACCAGTGACGATATGAGGTGAGAACAAAAGAGAGGACGTCCAACGCCTTTACTCGAACGCTTGTGCGAATTTCATATCTGTTTGAAAAGTAAAAGTAAATTCTTTACACGCTGGAATTTCGCTTATTTAAATTGGTTATGTATGGTTGCTACAAAATAGGTTGGTTACCAGCAGCAACAGTTATGGTTTCTTCTCAGTTTTCCATTGCAAAAGTTAAACCGTAAAAACTGTCAAAACAGTATTTAAACTCCTGCCCCAAACGTATTGTAGACCTACAGTATTCTTATTCCTGCCTCAAACGTCTTGTAGACGTACCTAAAGTACTTTTCCATCAGGTTTTGTAGGTTATAAAGCCAGCCGGCGTGCACAGGGTGAACAGACTGCGCCCTGAACGATACCAGAAGATGAAGAGAGCTCTCCTGCAATCACAAAGTAACTAAAAATGTGATTCGTTGTTTCAGTCAAAAAGAATACGTTAGCTCGGTTTTTAGCCCGCGGATAATTATTTTATGAAAACTAACTTTACTAATTCCAAAATTTAACCTTTATATCTGGTTTTATATCATGGACAGCATGTAGAGCAAGGGTTTAGTGGTGAAATGGTCTGAATGGGCCGGCTATTCTCTCCCTGATGCCGGCGGGCTAAAACTCTGTGGGCGATTCTACCCACGGAACCGTAGGAACAGAAGGGCACTTAATCGCCAGTATGGTCTGAGTAGTCCATACTGCGCCTCAGCTCTGGATGTCTCGGGGGTATGGCGGTACTTGTTTAGTTGGAATTAATTAGGACTTTCCGCCCCTGGACGAAGTTAATCTTTTCTCCCATTTCGAGAACAACTTACAGGTCTTTTACTTGAGCATTTTTCAACGATATCGTAGAAGCTTTCCTCGGATCCTCTGTATTTTCCACTTTCTACAAGTTCTTCAATGTAGTTTAGAAGAACGTGAAGGTTTTCAACCAAACCAGTGTCCTTTTGTTGCTGTTCCTACGAAATTCAAAATTTTGCCTTAAAAAAAACCCTTATGATTCTTTCATGTCATAGCTACCATATTGGATGAATAGACCTTTCTCAAAATCATCATCACTATCATTGTGGTCATCATCATCATCATCACCACCACCACCATCATCACCATCATCCTCATCATCATCACCATCACCACCATCACCACCATCATCACCATCATCCTCATCCTCATCACCATCACCACCATCATCCTCATCATCACCATCATCACCACCATCACCACCATCATCACCATCATCAAGGATGTTGTTGGCATTTTTTTCAACAGACCTCAATCAATGTCTGCAGCTTGCTTGTGATGTCAAGAACTGAGTCCCAACTGACAACATGTAGTTCATGGCCATACTTCTTGACGAGTCTCTGGATTGACAGGGTTACTTCCAGTGAAACTATTGGATGGTGGCAGAATAGACTCTAGAAGATAAATGAAGCAAGAAACACTTAGAATTAACAATGAATTTGGTATTGAGATGTGGTGGGGTGGGACAGGATGGGTAAGAGTTGAGAGGGATGGAGTAGGATAGAGGTGGAATAAAGTTGGGTGAAGGAGAATTTAGCAGGAATTGGTAGTAGAAGGTCACTGGTAAAGCACTGAATGAAATGGGAGTGGAAAGGGATTGGGAAGCACAGAATGGAGAATGGGATGGTGCAGAATAATAGCAACTAACAAACAGGAGGAATAGAGAACTAAATACTTCATTTTCAAAATTTTAATGCACATCTCAGGACTCACTCCACTTCTGCAATTTCTGAATTGACCTTTGTCTAACCTGCAACATTGATGGCAGAACTGTTGAATGTGAATGCTTTAGGGTGGTGACACGCTGTGATCCCCACAAGCACATGCCAATAAAGAATACTGCTCCTCTAATCAGCATGACATTGGAACTCTGTTGACTGCAGCCAAAAGAAAGTGATCATTTCAGGGGCAGATCCAGAGTTGGTTTGAGGGGGTGCACCATTTATGATTGGGAATTAAGCATGTATAATTGACAGTAAATAGTTCATTTCAGGGGGGGGGGGTTGCACCCCCTGCACCCCCCACTAAATCCACCCCTGCAAATCATGTCTTTATGATAAAAATCTCTTTTCTCCCATAAGCATCTCTATATCTCAAATGAATTGGTTAGAGAAATTTTGAACTTCATTTATACATATCTACACCCAATTTTGAATATGTGTCATCATCTGCAGAGATTCCATCATAAAAAAAATTGACTGTTTTTTCCTCCACTGACTGACCTTAAGACAATACAAATGACACAAAAACATATTGACAGAACGTCAAAAGAAAGTATGAGTATTAAGAGCTGCGTTTCAGCAGATGACATCACTGATAACAGTATTATCAAGAGAGTATATAACTGACCCTCCAGACTCCATAATGGAACACATTGTGTAGACACCACGGTGACCCAAATGAGTACCCAAAACATTGCGCATGATCTACAAACACAGAAGAATCAATGCCAATACATTAATACAAGTTATACAGCCTCTAGATAGAGTTCCTAGAGTTCTCTCTGAAAACTTTCACAAGTATCCCAAGTAAGAAGGAACAAGTTTTTTTTCATTCATACCTTCCAGGAGTGTTGACAACACTTTTCAAGGTTGACAGTAGAACAAAGAGCAGAAATGAACTCATGAACTGAGCCAACGGGAAGTGAACTGTAACGAACAACTGCATCCAAGAGACAGAGAGATAACTGCAATATGAACACCAATATAGATTGTGGATTTAGATTATTAAGAGGTTATTAACCGAGCAAGCAAGGTTAATAAGTCGTTTATTATATGGCTTTTTTTTGGCTACATTTACGAAAGACAGGCGAACTTAACTTACCAGTCTAAGATGAGAAAATATCAGACCGGAAATCAGCCAATCAGAGCATGTGTACTATCATAGCCATATTATTAATACAGTTATATGCATTATTAACATGATGAAAAAATAAAAACCAGAATTGAAGTTTATGTAATCAAAAGAAATGATGATTATAATTATTATTATTATTATGATGATGATGATGATGATAATAATAAAAGGTACAATAATCATCTTCTTAACCTCAACATTTTTATCTGTCTTGCTTGTCCTCGCCATGTTGCAATTCTCTCTGTAACAATCACAAAAAATAATGAAAACTATTTTAAGCAAATGGTAAAATGTTGAGATTTTAAAAATGAAAAAATTAAATTGAATGGGACAAAGTGAATGGAGAAGCAAAAATTGGAGAAATGAAATTTACTCAACAGAATGAATAATCAACAACAATAATCTATATAGTAATATATAATTAACATAATTATAACACCACAAAGAAACTGCTACGGTAATGAAATCAAGGCTTTGGCAAGTACAGGACTCACTCAACCATATCTTGGGAAAGGACTATTAAACTGCATCTTACCTAACAATGCCAGCAACCACATTCTCATCAAGGTAACTAGAATTGTAGTGAATGACATTGATCAACAGAGACATGAATGGCTCCAATCTGGAAAATATTCAAGAGAGTAATTGTAATGTTTTGGTTACCAATTAATAGACACTGATTGACTAGACACCTTAATGGACACACATTAATAGACACTGATTGACACAAGAGATGGCCTTCTCTTAGATACAACCGCCACCAGTTAGCTCAGTTGGTTGAATCAGTCTGTCATGCAGGAGGTCATGGGTTCAAGCCCCAGACCAACACTCAGGGTCTTAAAATAACTGAGGAGAAGGTGCTGCCTTTGTAATAACAGCTACAAATGGTTAGATCTTCATGTGGCTTGGATGATCACATTAATGGCAGTCCCATCCCTTTCAACTAAAGAGACATTGAGAGGTCCACCTGAAAATTATCTATAAGGTAACGGTGTCAACTTCTATAAAAAAAGTTGTTGATTGATTTATCAATTTATTTATTTAAACCAGATGCCACAGGAGAGGAGAAGAGAACAGCCTGACCATAATGCACTCTCCATACAATAGTACTAGAGTAATATTTGCAAGACTGAAAAAAATTGTAGTACATAGGAATTGGCCATGCTGTTGCCATGATGTTTATCAAACCATTGACCATGATCTTGTCCACTTTTACTGGCCTGACAAATGTCACCCATGCAGTATGGCCCCATGTATAAATTGAGGTCAATTTTTTAGGGTCAATTTTAGGTGCTGGAAGTTCGACTTATACACTGGCATAAATGGTACGTGTTGTTACCATGCATGTTGGCTTATTACAGTTACCTTGTACTCTACTTACCTGTCAGTGTAAATGACCTCAGGCATCCATGACAAGAGAAAAGTGCCTGCAAAATATTAGTTATGGTTAATAACCAGACCAGGTTCCTTCCATTTGGAAAAGGTCAAATTAATTGGAACTACTGTAAGGTTCATCATTTCTGTTTTGGCCCCACCACTTCAGCTTTAAAAACTGATGCATTTAAATGTCATATTGCAGTTATATAGGAAAACCGCTAAAATATCTCACCTATGTCTTCTTCAAAGTATGTGATGTCTTTGCCATTATCACTCAAAGCTTTGAGAAGGTTTATTCTATAACAATAAAGTACCAGTAGGGAATGAGATCAATTTTATATTGTCACAGCTAGAAAGCTAGAACTAGTATGCACCTATGCATTTTCCCTTCCAAAACCTTCAACATTGAAGAACTTGTCAAGGTGATACCATGCAATGTAAAACTCTTGTGTCAGGCAATGAATATCAAATATTTTGGTACCTTTGAGTAAAATCTTCAGGGATTTTGTGCTGAGCAACAACCTTGAAGAATTGGGCCCTCAAAATATGAAGCCTGTCATACTGTGGAACAACAAGGCAAGGCTGAAAGCACTATACTGATAACAATATTACATCAAAAGCACTGTAAAAGTTCAGACAGGATGCAACATTGCCTGCAACATTGCTTCAATGGGGAAATCACACCAGGTGTTCACCTGTGCAAACTGTTGCAAGCAGGTAGAACTTGTTTCTACTTTTGCGATGTTGCCAGTGACGTTGCATTCAACAGTTACACTGGTGAACAAGTGGTGTGATTTCAAACAATGTCACAGGCAGCATTGTATCATGTATCCAAGCCTTAAGACCCTTAAATAGATTTAAGTAATACCTGACAGGAAACCAATACTGACAAAAACTGTAGAGCAGCATGCCGAGCTTCCTGGGGCTGATTGTATTGGAGAAGATCCTCAACAACCAACCAGGCAGCCTCTGTTGCATGCTAAACAAAACAAACAATGAAAATCTTTCCTAAATGAAATGTATTTTTGAATTGCAGACAAATGCAAATTAAAACAATTTTTCAAAAAATCATAATTTTATTGTGCTATACATTATTATGTACAAGTTGAGTAAGATTGGCAATGGTGTACTAAGTTTATTGCCAGAGTGGAATAGAATATTGAAACAATGCAAGCTATACATGAGTGATAAAGCTGTGAGTGAAAATTTCTGTGACTTACATCTTCAAGCTTTCTGTTGACAAGGAATTCACACAAGTCCTTCAGCAACTTGACTCTGTTTGCTACTGGAGTCTCATGGCCCATCTCCTGTTACAACATTAATGACATGGGACATTTGCATTATAATTCCAGTTGTCTACAGAATATCTCAGGCTTAACACACACCCATGTATAATGTACATGCACTAATCAATGCAACATATCAGCCTGCAGGCTTTCATTGATGGCATGGGGGGAATACATTGTACATGAAGTAGTAACCTCTTGAACTTAGTCTTGTAGTGGGTGTTATTAATTAGCTGCAGAGATGTCAGGCTGAATGTCTGACTAAAGTCTTCTGGGCATTATGAAACCTCTCCACAGAGGGGTAGTATAAAATGTGTGGTAGCCATGTCAATTTATTTTGCCAAGCCACCCTAAACCTAGGCTCGGTTTCCCAGCCGTCATTGAAATCCTGACAGCTGGGAAACTGAGCCTACCCTAAACCATAATGAATGAAAGCCCATCTATCATGCAGTGGTGGATTTAGAGGGGGGAGGGGGGAGGGGAGGGCTGATTGCAGTGTCAATATTCATGGTCTCCATATTGATAAGATATCATCTATTCTTTTATCAAATAACATGCCGAGAATACAGATCATAGATAAGGTTATCGTCGTATATCGTAGACAGTAATAAATACATCAAGATTATAAGCAGTTAATCGCATCATACGACGAACCTGCAGCAACTCATTGGTGAAGGTAAACTCTTCTGTTTTTGGCCCATCGTGAATGCTAATAGAGATAGGATGACCCTTTTTTAACCCTAAAAACTGCTTGAATCGCTGTCTGAACCCTTCATTGCTATGAGTCTTAGACATGTCTCGCGATCTTCAAGCGATCTTCTTCAAGTACATTTCTTTAGTTAGGTCCACCATTTTGAATAAATTATCTCTATTATATGATATGAAATATGAAAATAACCACCCAGCCAGTGGTTCTTGTGTCTAGGGTTACTCGGTATTTTCAGGAACGCCTGATTAAAAACACATTTGGTAAAGACTTGGTATAGAAAAGGAGAAATATATGCAGATTTAAGATTTGGATTACAAAATGTAGCTTTTGAAACGACAACTATCAGGAATTTTTAACGTACTAGACAATGGATGCCTTCGAGGAACTGTTCAATGTTGCAAAAGAGCCCAAGACAGAGAAGGAAATGGTCCGTGCATATCTCAAAGTCCAGTAAGTTTTTTATAAAAGTGGCCAAGAATGTTCGTCTTTTTTTATTTTGATAGTTAAAAATCTCGTTTTTGTTTAGAGCACTTGAAGCATGCGAAAGTCAGCACACAGAACTGATGAAATGTTATCAACAAAGATGGTTTCCTGAATGCAGTAATCAACAAGCTGAATTTTGGAAATGTTACAAAGAAATGAATGTGAGTACATGTGACAGTAAGGGTGCAGCATGCCACTGGCAACTGTCTGTCGTTAGGCTGCATTCATTATGTATGGGGGGGGGCAGGTGCAATTCAGGGGGATCTGAAAATTTTCTTATCAGTTAATGGGGGGATTTCAATTTTTTTTGAACATTGAGGGGGGATGCAAAAATTTATATAACGTTCTTAAAGCTTAGCTGGGGGGATGCATTATATTTTTCTTCTTACAAGGGGGAGATCATTAAAATTTTCCTAGTACAGAAAAATTTCACCCTCCCCCCTCCTCAGCCATACATAACAAATGCAGCCTTAGATATATATAGCCAAAAAAAATATCGATATCCCCTAAATGGTTTAGAAAGGGTTGTTACTTTCTAAATCTTTGTGTTGCTTCAGAAGATATCCATTACCTCTCTCTGTTGCAAACCTTCATAGAAAAGTACTAGCATAGTGCAGTTTTTGTACAACTGTGAAAAACTCAAGGTTCAGACCATGCAATGCTGTGTAATGATGGTAGCATTTCCATGGTTAATAGAAGGTCTAGAACGGAACTGGTTTGTGTTCAATGATTTTTCACATGAATTCATACAAATCATCACCCCATGTAAGGGAATCTGATGCTGGTTTCTGGTTTCTGGATTCCTAGTGCTGGATTCCAGATTTCAAGTACTGGAATTGGATTCTGGTTTCCAAAAATAAATTTTTCATGGATTTTAGAATTTCAAATTCCAGGCAAAAATCAACTTTATATGAATTTTCTCAGACCCTTGTCTATAGAGGAATTTGCATAGAAATATTTGTGCTAAATAGAAGTTTAGCCTTTTGTATGTGTTTGGGATTAGGGTTCCTGTGGTATAGCTGGGGGATCCTAATTTCTCCTCCTAGTCTGATTCCTACTTCACAGGGATTGTCAACATGAATCCTGAATATTTTTAAGAGTTACTCAAGGAGGAGTCTAAATTCTCAGATAAATTTATCATTTACTAATATCAATGTTGTCATTTTTTTTCTTATTTCAGATTAAATTAAGAAAGAAACATAATGTTTATTTTTAAATATCTTGAAAGTATGTGTAAAATTTCAGAAAGAACTCACAACAAAAATACAATACACAAGTTACTTGTCAGTTATATTTTTACTGGTTATTGTAAATAAACTTTGGTAATAATGATCATTACTGTCTAGATTTTGAGCTCTTGTGATATTGTAAGGAACTGAAATCCTGGGGGGACTCTATGGAAAAAGTATCAGGTATACTCATCATAAAAAAAAAACCAACAGCAACTTGGTATCTGTTATAGTGTTAAAATTGAAGTTTAGAATTTCAGAATTCCCTGGTATCTTTTAGGGTATCAAGAACAGGAGAGCTCATTGCTTTTCACAGTGGGGTTTATGTTTATAGTTACGCAAAGCTTAGGCACTTTAATATCAGTAATACTTTATAACATTTCAACAGTCATGGTATCTCTTAGGGATTAAAAATCATCCAGTCACACCCTTTTTAAAAGACTTCCAGTATCTTTTAGGGGTATTTTTTAACCATTTTTGATGAGCATACCCAATACTTTTATGCAGAAGTCTCCCCTGGGACTGAAATACATGTAAACCAATGGCTGTGTTCATTGTAAAGCAAATATTAAAATAAATAGAAAAAAGTTGTCAAGTTGTCACAGTTTGTTAAACCAAACATCTTCCTTTATGTTGAAAAGCTGCATGACATTGAATGTTTGAGCTAATGCAGTAGAATAGTCCAACTGTCGTAGCCCTAACCCTCCCCCATACACCTGTACCCTCGCAAAATCACAGACATCTTGTTTTGGGCTACCTGTGTTATCAAAATGGCTGACCACGAAGCTAAAACAAGGAAGCGCCGACTTTCCCAAAGAAACTTCAAAAATAAGTTAATTGGTGAGTCTGAATTAGAGGAAAAGGACGCATACAGCTCATACTTCGCAAATGTCTGTGAAAATTTGAAATTCAAGAAGAGAAAGATAGACAATTTGAACGAGAAGTCAAGTAAGATTAACAAACCAAAGAAGAGCGGTGATGGTGATAATTGTGATAATTGTGTAAAGCTGGCTCTAGGATCAAGAAAAAAGCTTGACAGGACATTTTATGATTTACCCGCTGAACAATTAGCCAAGAATTTACTTGGTAAATGCATTTATCGCGTGCTAGAGAATGGCAAAGTGTTGTCCGCTCGTATTGTTGAGACCGAAGGGTATCTTGGCGAGACTGACAAAGCATGCCATTCGTATGGCGGGAAAAGAACTTCACGTACTGAACCGATGTTCATGGCGCCTGGGACATCGTATGTGTATTTTATCTACGGTATGCACTTTTGTCTGAATATCTCCAGTAAGGATGTTGGGGGTGCTGTGCTTATCCGAGCATTGGAACCTGTGGAAGGTACGGTGTAACTTTGGATTACAATGTTTAGTTAAGACATTAGGTGGACCTCTATACACGTTGTAAGCAACGGCGGATCCAGGGGAGGGGTCCAGGGGGTCTGGACCCTCCCCCCCCCTTTCAACTTATTGTTGAAAGGGGGGCAGGGTCCCCCCCTTTTTTAACATATGCACTACAGATAATTTTTACACTATAATATTGTAAACCTTTTCTATTGAAAGTATGTTCAAGAGCTGCCTTTTATACCAGTAGCAACACAAGTGTACATGTTACGACTGGTGTAGTGTGTGTATGATGTCACCTATTGAATGTAGGTTTTGGACCCCCCTCCCCCCCCCCCTTAAAAAAATCCTGGATCTCCCTTTGGTAAGAGAATAAATTACACAAGTTATAAAAAAAATTAAAGATTTTTCTTACAATTCTTGTTAGAGATCTCGAAGGTTCTTTTTCTCTGTGGCCTAGGGCTAGATATTGGGCAGAGGTGGATTATAGGACAATAAAATGACTTTTGGAGGGCATATTGTTTATTTGTGCCCGCGTAGTGTCATTTGCGGCCCAAGCGTAGCGAGGGATGCAAATGGCACTACAAGGGTGCAAATAAACAATATGCCCGACAAAAGTCATTTTATTATCATTATTATCAATAAACAAGGCCAAACTATAAGTGGCTAGAATCCTTTTGATGACAAACCTAAGTCCAATCACCAGTAGGGCCGATAATGTCATTATCAGCCTGCTCGAGTTGTTTGCAGGCCACTGAGCACGTGTTTCCAAGAGGGCAGTTTTCTGTTTGGCTGCGTATATTGGTAATAATGGGAAATAACACGTTTACTACCCCCAGAGCAGATAAGCCATCTTGCTTTGTCTGCTTCAAACAAGGAAAATGAGATGGTGGAAGGGTTAACTATGACCTTTTTTCACTGGGGAATTTAAAGGAGTGAGCTTTATTCTATATTATCATAACAATCACCTCTCTCCACCCCTCCCACAAAAAGGACTTGACTAATGGGTGCCTGTAGTTACCTCAAGTGTTTTAAAAACCGAATAATGTCAAATTCTACTTTAGGTATTGAAAAAATGAAGGAATTACGAGGAAAGAAAAGGCAAAATTCTTCCAAGGGATTTAAGGACACTGACCTCTGTAATGGTCCATCTAAGCTTTGCCAAGCAATGGACATAACCAAGGACAACCTTAACAAGAAAGACATGGTGACTTCAAAGGAGGTTTGGATTGAAGAGGACCCTGAATACAAGGGCAAAGATTTGAAAATAGTAACTTCAACAAGAATAGGAGTTAACTCATATGGACAAGATGCTGCCATGCAGCCCCTGAGATTTTATCTTCTTGGAAATAAGTGTGTTAGTGTCAGGGATAAGAAGGCAGAGGGAGTGCTGGATGAAACATAACAGAGCATAACAGCTGATGAACTCTGCCTGCTCAGATTAGAGGGGTTTGGTACTGAGAAACAAAAAAACAAGGCTGATTGAACTTGTAAAAACAACTACATTTATCATGCCATAAAAAGTGTTATTTCAATTTATTGATCTGTGTCATCTGTACATATGCCTTCCCCAAGATAAAATTTTTAAAATAAAATTCTTATCTTCATTATTTACAACATTTACTCGTTTACTCCTAATTCTAATTTGGGATAAATCAATGAATACTTGATACCTTTGTTTTATAACTGAATTAAATTGCTCATTAAAAATGGGAATATTTACATCTCTTATCATATGGCACCTTTTTGCCAGTCTAGTGAAGCTGTCTGTTTATTAAAATTCTTTTGTGAAACCCATCACACTACTTTTGTCAGTGGTCAGTCTCAGTGACAAGAAGTATAAACCTATTCCATTTAAAACTGAAAATCAGCTTTAAAAGAATTTTGATTGCGCATCGAGTTAAAAGCTACCGAAATATATTTGCCTTCCAGAAGTTCAAAGAAAGACCTGGAGTGAACTACTACCACAAAGCATTGTGGGACTGGTCTCCAGTCCCCTTCATCCTTTAAACTTCAGAAAAGATTTGGTATAGTAAAGGTGATGGCAGTGGTGAAATTTAATCAAGTAAAATAGAATATATAGAGTTTTTCCCCCCTAAAAAACAGACCTTGACTACCTCACCCCTCCCCCCAGATTATATTTTACTCTGACTTGGACTGCATTCATGTATGGTTGGGGGGGGGGGGGGCAGGTGAAATTCAGGGGGGATCTGATCGCTGTCAAACCCTACCAAATGTCTGATGATGATCTCTTTCTATTATTAATTAATCCCCCTAACATAAAAAAAATGCACAAAAAATAATCGTGAAATATATTTATGAAAATACATTGTTCAGAAAAGAAACATTACAGAAATGAGTTACTCAACCTAGTCATAACGACAT
>JAAAQI020044677.1:0-18255 GCA_011800005.2 Stichodactyla mertensii | reverse complement strand
AGTTTTCTCGGCCGCTATAACACCTAACATAATGAATCTTTGCAGGGTTACTAAAGTTGAGGTGCTCTTTCTAGTGCGCTGGTATTTGTTTCTAATTTTAAATTACTTAAAATTTCGGCCGCCATTTTGGTAAAAGGTCTATTAATTACTCTGAAAGATTTTTTAATAGGGTGAAACATAACTGAAGCATGTGGTTGTCCTGTGTCAATGACGTATTTGAGGTGTTATGTACTAATGAGATATTGCGGGCTCATTAAAGGGTATATCAAAGTGAAAGAGGAGGCTGAAAAAGGCTGTTTATCTTCATGTTTATTCATTGGAGGCTTGTTTAACTCTCACATAAAGCATGGACAGACAAATTCAAGTGGTTTATTTGATCGACTGGCAAGCATTTTCCCCATCTACAAAGCAGATATTCTCGTAGAGCCCGTGCTTTAACACGCTGCCTGAAATAATTCCCAAAGCAGTTCAATTTCACCAGGAGGACAAAATAATACAATTTGACTCTCTTGGGAATCGATAGTTGAAAGGATTCCATTATTGTCCTCCGAATTAAACTGCTTTGGGAATCGTTACAAGGGGTATATTTCAGGCTTTTGCGAGCCAAACATCTATAGGTATATCCCCTCCATGGATTGATTTATG
The DNA here is from genome assembly GCA_011800005.2 of Stichodactyla mertensii. Lineage (NCBI taxonomy): Eukaryota > Metazoa > Cnidaria > Anthozoa > Actiniaria > Stichodactylidae > Stichodactyla > Stichodactyla mertensii. The sequence goes on along the minus strand of JAAAQI020044677.1, from coordinate 17,610 downwards.
AACACACAGGTAGTCCATCCGATAGAGCGTGCAACTATGTAACAAAACATTTCAAGTATCTATCTCTGCAGGGGCATGAAAGTGGTAAGAAACTCAAACAGCACTTACCGGTAGACCGGGTGGTCCGGGGGGTCCAGGGTTACCCTAGGGATGAAAACAGGATGGTAAATAAAACCTAAATGATATATAAACGACCAATCAAGAAAACGAAAAAATGTTGGAAAACGTGGTTACCTGGACTCCTTCTAGTCCCTAAAGATTAAGAGATGAAATAGTTTAAGATTAGTAAAAAAAAAATAATAATAATAATAAAATTGATGATAACGACATAACGATGAAGACGACGACAACGATAGTGATAAGGAGCGGATCAAGGATTATATATATATATATATATTTTTTTTTTTTTGAGGGGTTGCACCATTTATGATCGGAACTCCAGCACCAAAAGTAAATAATGTTAAATCTATAATAGACCTCTTTAGCTTGCAAATTGCCCATTTCAGACCACGTGGCATTCTCTTGGGAATTGTCCTCTTATGATGAACATGTTAAAATATTAACATACGAAGGAATCAACTCCCAGGAGTGACATCACGTGGTCTAAAATGGGTAAACAAACAACGTAGGTAAACAAGGTCTATTGACTGAAGTTGCTCATCTCAGGGGGGGTGGGGGGCATCCCCTGTATCTCAACCCTGGTGATGATAGCGATGTTGATGATAGTGTTAATGATGATGAATATGATTGCGGTGATGGTGAGGACAATAAAGACGGCGATGTAAAAATAAACGAGTGAAACAGTTAATCGTGTTAGCTGCTTACCCGAGGTCCACGGTTTCCCTGAACAAAAATGAAAAGAATACTGGTCAGAAAATTAATCAATAATGGAATGCTACAAGGCAGTCATTTTCACTGGAAAATGAATCAATCATTGAATAGGTAGTTAAGATATGGGGAACGTAGCTCTTACCTTTGGTCCCTCGGGGCCAGCAGGTCCAACGGGACCCTAGAGGAAAAAGAACAGAACGAAAAAATTCGAGCTTGAAATTGAATGTCAAGACTCAACGTGCGTCTTGTGTTCACTGTATCACTTAAGGTCTATACACACTGATAAGGGTTTTGCTCCGGGAGCAGGCTCCACGGTCGTTTTGCTCCTTCGTTTTCACGTAAAAAAAGGTTGTAGCGGGAGCAGAATTTTGCCCCTGGCTCACGCTCCCTGATATTAAACTGGTTAAATATCAGCGAGCATGACAACACCATGCAGCAAGCTCCCACAGCATGCTTTCTCGTGTGTACTAGTTGTGAAAAATAACCCATGAGCAAAACCCTTTGTGTGTATGACTCACAAAACTTCAAACAACGTACGTCTTGTGCTCACTGTATCTTTTAAATAATCATGAAATACCTGAGGTCCAGTATCTCCTCGTGGTCCTGCGGTACCAAAAACACCAACAGGGCCCTAGAAATATTGGGGGGAGGGGAGGTGTGAATACAATTAAGAGTAAGTAATCATCAGATAATCGTTTAAAATCAAAAATGGTTCACGTTATCTCAGTCTAAGATTAGCTTTTTTTCTATTTCTGAATTCTAAATGCTGGATTTCGGATTCCGTGTGCTGGATTCCGGTATTACAAGAGACGATTATTGCGAATCGTCTCTTGTAATACCACCTTTACACAATAAAGTTAGCGGTTCCGTGCGGCAAAACAGAAGCTACCGCCGCGCTGCAGTTCTTTGCTAACATGCCGTGCCGCTATTCCTTTGTGTTCGGAAAGAAAACCAAGCGGTGTATTTGACTCACCCTTTTACCGGATTCTCCCCTTTCTCCTGAAGGTCCACGAGATCCTAACACACCCTAAACAGGATCAACAGTTAGATGCTTCAATAGGCCGTTTATATGAGAACATATACTACAACTACCACAATCCCTTGTACACTTTCTTTTGTCACTTATTCAGCACCAGCTGAGCGTCATTAAATTTTCTAACCAATCACAGTCCGTCGTGATTATTCATGACCGGCCCTATTCAAGCACTTTTTTTCTACCTGAAATCTATTGACAATTGAATCCAATACATTTTGGGTCCTAGAAAAGTCCAAAACTGTTAAATAGAGTAAAATGTTATCTGTAAATTATCTAAAAACCGCACCAGAAACGAATTTCAAAACAAAGAATGATATCCAGAGATTTTGACCAACAATGCTTTGCTCGATTAGTTGTTGGTATCAAAAGAAAGAAAGAAAACCCCGCGACGCATTATGGTTGTTGCAGTTGAATGGCATCATCATGCAATGGTCTATTGTATTGTCTTCTACACTCTTGTACAGGTAACGAACCTTTGTCAACATTTAAGTGAAAACTTACGTCTGGTCCCATCGGTCCCATTGGGCCGGGTTGACCTTGCCTACCAAGCTCTCCCTGTAAAATATTCAATGATATTCATTCATTCAAAATATTGAGCAAAGCAGTCATCATCTGGAATCATTGAGCCTAACAGCAAGAAGCTAACATGAATACAATATGCTACGAGTCAATAGTCCATGTTGTCTGTCGGACATGACTACAATATGCTTCGACCTCCTTGTACTTTACCTTTACTACTTAACAATTACTATGACCTAGAGCCAGAATGGGTTACAAGTCAATAGTCCAAGTTGTCTGTCGGGGCTATTAGATTCATATCCCACGAGGGTGAGCGGTCTAATTGTTTTAATATAAAAAACTAGCCGGCCAGTGATAGAAAATAAACAAATTTGGCAAAATCTCAGCAGAAATTGAGGCACTGGTATGATTTGCTTTTCGCTAGTGGTCTATCACTTATAGACAGTAATATTGTAGCCAGTCATAATGCAGGATTTGTGATTGATTTGCATTTAAAGTTCAATCCTTGAAATGGGGATATACATATATATTTCTAAAATAATTCCACGTAAAGCGCATACTGTTTCTGCTTAATTGACAGTACGTACCTTCTGTCCTTGGTCACCGGTGCTTCCTTTACCTCCCATTAGACCTTGCGCACCCTAAACAAAGAAAGAAGAGAGACTTATGAGATTTGGCATTGGTTCTGAAACAAATTGATAAAGTACCTTGTGGTTGTTTTCTCCAAGCACATTCAAGAGAAATGAACACTGCAAGTAACATTTCATTTACCTGTTCTCCTGGGACTCCTGGCACTCCCTTCAAGCCCATTCGTCCTTCTGCGCCCTTAAAACAGTAATAGAGTTGATGTTCTTGTGTGTAAATATGTTTTTGGCCCTTCTCAGTGCTCATTTTAACCTTCACTTCACTCGGGCTAAAATGAGCCCTAATTGAGCCAAAACATTTTTACACCCATGGACTACTGTTATAATACACCGAATGCCAATATGGCGTCCAATTAGAATTGCTATTGTTCTGGACTGACTCAAGTGGAAACACAAAATCGTTTCCATTCTCCTTCACTGCGTTCATACGAATGAAAAAAATATTTTCATCAATAAATCAAGAATGATTAAAATAACAATGCAACAACAGATTACAATTTGGGTAGCTTGTTATGCACTAAACAAGCTCTGGAACTAACAAAGAAAGGACCAGTAAACTGAAAAAGAACTACCGAAGAAATTACCTCGAAAAAGCTGACGATCGTCATTAGAATACTTGTAGTTAGATGAATTTGTATGGTCTAAATGCTGCCTCTTATTCGACCATTGGTTCAAAAGCTGTTTCTTTTTCCTGGACCCTTTTTCGAGCCTTTCGAATTCTCTTCTCGTCGTCAGAGTCATCGGCCAACTCTTCTTGCTCGTACTCTTGACCAACCAACCATCCTGCCTCGCTTTTGTCGGCCAACTTAATCAATTTCCTGAATCAATTCTAAGACTTTTTCCATAGCGTTGAGAGCTTTGGAGTGCTCTCCTCTCTTCAATGATTCGAGAACGAAAACACAGTGATCTTCAATTACAGAATTGAAGAGATACTGCTTCTGATTACCCTTGAATTTTAACTTGTTAGCTTCAGTTTCTCTTTTGAAGACTTTAGATTCGGCATCTGGATTAACGTCTTTCTCTAACGATTCCACATTAAGTGAAGCAAAGGAATCAAAGCGATTATCGATGTAGTCCTTAAAACGACTAAAGATATCTTCTATCTGGTTATTGGAAGCAGGATCTGTAAGGCCAGAACTCTCCTCTCGGGTGAACAGTATCCGATGGGATCGGGACATCACCAAAAGAAAAACACCAGAAAGAAACTTGAACATCAGCGTAAAGGTACTTGAGAAGCGATAACCTGGATGGACTTAACAAACTAAATTCTACTTAAATAACTAATACGAACAATAGATTCGTGAATTATTGTTTCATATCATGCAGAAATATGTAAGAAGTTACGTAACTCACATTCACGATTAAACAAAGGAAAATTCATTTTCACATGAGAGGCTAGTCAGTCCAGGAAAATTATCATTCAAATTGGTCGCCATAATGAGATAATAATAAATAAATATCTGCGTTACGTAGTTTAGCAGATATTTGTATTCTGCACGATAATAAAAGAATTTCTATTATAGTTTCTATTGTTAATTCTATAATAGTGGATTGCTATTCCCAATAGCTATTAGCATATGCCTAGAAATGTGAGATTCAGTGTAGTATTCTTCCTTCGGGTCTACTGTGCACGACACTTCTAGAGCTCCTTATTTTTCACGAGGAAGAACCGCAGCTCGATGCTGCTACACGGGCTGCAATGAAACTTACTCTCGACTGCTCTATGGATAATCTTTCCAGAGTTATTGATGACAAGCTTGAAGCTTTCACTGCAACGTTTTCACCAGAGAGCACTTCTGCCGTAGAGAATGCCGCTAAAAAAAGCTAAACGAGAAAACTACACGTGTGAGCGAGGAAGGCTCCGAGCTGGTCTGCAAACGAATAAAGGCTATAAAACTAGCAGACAAGAGTCAGTTTGGATGGCTAACCGTTAACGAATACCTGTCAGATGAGATTGCATCCGACTCGCATGACGAAAAGAGAATGTGGCGTTCCGAAGACGAGCCGAAAAGAAGGTCAAAGATAGACAGAAGCAAAAGTAGAACAAGAGAGATGATCGTTTCTCCTACTCCAATTCTAGTCGCAACGACGAAAGGCCTGCTAGAAGACTTGGTTCTTGCTTTAAGATAAGTATTCATTTATTTTATGTCATTATTATTTGCGTATTCCTTATACACTTAGTACTCCTTTGTTCTGGCCTTCAATGTATATGGTGTCGTGCAACCGGCCCATAGCCAATATTCTCCATGACACTGTAGTTGTGTTTTTGTGTTTATAAATTCTGGGTTTAGTGCAGGATAAATAAATATCTGCGTTACGTAGTTTAGCAGATATTTGTATTCTGCACGATAATAAAAGAATTTCTATTATAGTTTCTATTGTTAATTCTATAATAGTGGATTGCTATTCCCAATAGCTATTAGCATATGCCTAGAAATGTGAGATTCAGTGTAGTATTCTTCCTTCGGGTCTACTGTGCACGACACTTCTAGAGCTCCTTATTTTTCACGAGATGTATGAAGGTCCAGTATGTTGAACCGACCACTTAGGTCTAGTATGTTGAACCGACCACTTAGGTCTAGTATGTTGAACCGACCACTTAGGTCCAGTATGTTGGAATGACCATTTGGTTTCTGATCTATATTTTTCAGATTTCTAGTGTTTTCCAGAGTTCTTTCAAGTGAGCGTATGGCAAGAGTCTTGCTTGGACCCAGTCCTCCGATCCATGTTTGGTGATCTTACTCAACTTCAACGGGCATCCAAGACGCTGGCTGTCGTAGCATTAGTAATGATCTGTTAGATAGACATGCTGGATGGCGTTTTCAATCCTCAAAATATAGATATATCCAATATTCAACGAATGATCTTTTAAAAGTCACAAAGGCTCTCGGAATTTAGTAATCTATTATTATCCTGGTCGGGGGAAAATGGAATTGTGCCTCGGCCCCGACCCAGATTTCCTGCATTTTTCCTCAAGTAGGTTTTTTGGGCAGGTTTTTTCTGGCTTCCCTGGCACTTTCCCGTTTGTTAGTTTTTTCTTATTGTAAGATCATATGAAATGCTGTATATTATAATAATTGTCATAATAAATTACAATGTATATGGTGTCGTGCAACTGGCCCATAGCCAATATTCTCCATGACATTGTAGTTGTGTTCTTGTGTTATAAATTCTGGGTTTAGTGCAGAAAAGAGCTTTTGAAAACAAAAAAAAGTACCAAAAGCTCTTTCACTTATATACACACTCTGCAAATGGCTTTTAGACAAACATTTTTTGTTTTGTTTTGTTTTTGATGTTTTTCCGTACAAGCAAAAACTAGTATAAAACGGAGAAATCTTGAGATGTTATGAAAGCGAGCAAGGCACTCAAACTTGAAATCATAGCTGAGAAATTGTCGTTTAAAACATCAAAATAGATGTTGAAAAAGTTCAACAAAACGAAGCATTTCATTTTTTTAGAATCCTAAACCAACATGAAACAAGAAATATGAGTGATAGGAACCGACGTTTCGGTGCATCTTGCGCCATTATCAAGGTTACATAATTAATGATAAAAAGCGGTTTATGAAGAGGCTAAGTTGAAGCGAATTTGCATAAAAAAGCGGCAAGCTAATTACATGAATACTTTGGCACGAAGAGAATCAGACTGTACATTCAATGCTGGTTTAAGTTCTTGAATAAACAGCATTTCATTAACGAGGCAGTCAAATTTGTTCATGCATTTCTTGATTACATTAAAGCGTGCTAAGAAATTGTTCGGAACAGTGGTGTTATGTTCTTTGTAATAATGCTTGCAGATTGATGACGCCTTTTGACGGTGTCCCTCAACGCGCGTGTGAAGGTGGCCCTTTGTATACCCAATATAACCTGCATCACACAGGTCACACTTGAATAGATAAACAACGCATTGCTGGGTTGCTGGATGTTAGGCTTGGGCTCACACAGGCTTAGATCTTGTTTAATCTTGCGGCTAGTAAACACGGTTGAATGGTCTTCCGCACGCTGCTGCTAAGATCCCTAAGTTGTCGTTTGACAGACACTGCAGCATCCTGATCTTTACAAGGGATAACCTGATGACGTCATCGATATGTTGTTTAGGGTCCACAGCGACTCTCGAGGTGATAAACCTATTGATGACGGATACCTCAACTTTCCGAAAACTCCTCTCAAGCGTTCACACTCCTCTGCGAAATGCGCCCAAGATGATGATAGCCGGTGCGCGCGATCAAGCATGGTGATTATGCAAATTCGCTTCAACTTAGCCTCTTCATAAACCGCTTTTTACATTAATTATGTAACCTTGATAATGGCGCAAGATGCACCGAAACGTCGGTTCCTATCACTCATATTTCTTGTTTCATGTATTTCTAAATCATTTCTTATAAATTTACATTGTTGTAAATACCAACAAGTTGTTGCACAGCATCGTCAAAGCATGTCAACAAACTCCATCCCCCTATCGTTTAGTACTTTGAGTTTGGCATAAAATGACTTGGGGCATTTTGTCTTTTTCATAATTGCATGACAATTCTCACATTCCACAAGACCTGTGTTCTCAGGTAATATAATCTCCTCCTTACAATTTAAACAAACATTGTAAAAAGACAATCTTGTCAAAAATTGCACATTAACACACTCAGTTACTGAAGAGCTTGGTAGCTCATCAGGTGGCTGAATATTTTCCAGTGGCGTTGTTGGTGATATGGTGCAGCCTGATTTAGAGGTAGACAAATGTACTTTACCATCATCAGATTTTATTCTAAGATTGTGAAACTCGTACGTCTGGTTATTTTGCACTTGAGTGGTGAATTTCTCCCAAAGTACAAATTTCACAGTTCCTGTTGCATCAGTCAATTGGCATTCTCTGAGATCAACTTGTGATTGTGTAGCCTTTTGAGTCACTTGTTTAATTGGTACCAAACAGTTGGCATATCCTCTTATGGATATAAGTTGTGCAGATTTTAAGTTTTGTAAATTACCAATAGTTGTTGATACAATTTGAGGCTTCCTCTAGAAATGTCGCTAAAACGACTATCACCTTGATGAATACTTCCTCGAGTCGCATTAAACATGATAGACTTTCAAACTCACCTTCGTATATCAGGGAGAGAGCACGAAGAGAACGACCATGTGGTTTAAGGCGCATTCATCATTTGGCGATAGCCGCTGATTACGTAATGATCATACTGCAGGCGCTAAATTCAGAAATTGCTAGCCAGCTAGCTAGCTCGCCCATGAAATCGACTTTTCGCTTCGGTATGTGTGCGACACAGGGATCCCGAAGTCATGCAAGATTAGTGTTGCTGCTCACTGCGTTCGCAGCAACAACTGTACTACTATGCTAAGACGATCAGAAATTGGAACTTGCCCTAGTAGTACAAGATACTTCTACAGGTTCGAAACGTTCAATCGTTAGCCGTTCTTGATTATATAGTACGATCCTAAATCGCTTTCAGCAAAAATTCTCCTTCGTTGGATCGTTTTTTTCGTTTTTGATCACGTAGAGGAATTACGTTTCCGTTTTCTTGAAGACATATTCCCAAAGACTTCATTAAAAAAGCTATATAGTACTATATATTACAGTAAAATATTAGTTATAAAGAGGTAGGTTTATACTTGCTTGAGTGCTGAGGATACTATTATACTGACTATTTGGACTTACGCCAACTAAATTGAGCAAATATACGTCCTGTGGTTTTGTTGTTAGGCAACATCGTGGAGATGGCAGATATGCTAATATTATGCTGTGGACAGGACGTTTTCGGTAGATTTGAAGTCACGATCGTGTTTTTTACATTTTTTTCCTGATCATTTCCCACAGAATATGGAAGATAACATTGTAATAAATCGAAATGTCGAAAAAAAAGTTTTAGGAAAAATTCCCCGACAAACATATCCATATACCTTAAGATAAGAAATAACTGCACTAAAGAAGTCACGGCCTGCATTCGTAAGCCTCTGATCAGAAGGCTTAACTGGATAGTTGTAAGTCCTAAAAACAATAGTGAAATTAATATTTGTCACATCAATAAAATGCATTCTTCGCATTCTTCGCAGTCTACGTTGTTGGTTTTTCTCGCAAATACCAATAAAGGACTAACCTCAACAGGTCTGGAGTCAAATTGTAAGATGGTTCCCAGCTGCAAAATTCTAATGACTATCCTCTCTATTTAAGAAGGTATTCGTAGTCCTAGGAAATGTAATTTTCAAGAAAAAGTTGAACATAAGTTATCAAACTCCTAAGCTTGGTCATCACTTCCAGTGTAAGAAAATTAAATAGATCTACTCACATTTGTGGTCTTCTTCCTCTCTAATTCTTTCCACGTCGTACATTTTCCCTTTTTTCTTTTTTGGTACAGTATCGTACATTACTACCGAAGATAATGAGTTTAATTGCCGATAATCTTGAATTTCGGTTGTCCTTCGTTTTGAACAGGAAGCCATGTTTAGTTTCTATTTTAAGAGGGGACACCGCTGAACCCGCGCCCGCGAAATGACCGGCATTCTAGCCCAAGGTTAAATCTTGACCTCACGGTCATGCAAAAATAACAGTAAACTCGCTAAAAATCTTATATTGATCGAGACTTTGTGTAAATATAAAGACCTAAGGAAAGAATTGTACAGCGGATAATCAAAGTTTGATAATCAAACTTGCTTTACTTACATTTGGCTTCAACATAAGGACTTGTTTATCATGCGATTTTTTCCATGTCAATTCCTGTCAGAAATGGCTACTTGATGTATGGAATATGGCTTGTTTAAAAGTAAATCTCCTCGTGTCTTTACGTCTTCGATGATAAATTGTACAGCAGGTTTTTCTTCTATTTGTATTTCTCTTTGAAATCTACATTTGGTTCTTGTGTTAAGAGCAATCTATGCTATCTATCTATATCTATATCTATCCTATATTAAGAGTACTCCTCTTTGAGATCTACATTTGGTTTTTGTGTTAAGAGCAATCTATCAAGCGATTTTTTAATGATTTTTGACGATGGCCTGTGTGTCAAAGCCGAGGTAAATACCAAAAATCAGCCCCAATTTTGGACTGTTGTAAAGCTTTTCGTCTTTGGCCATTTTGTAATTTGGTAGCCAGGCTGGTATATTTCACAGGAAACCCAGCCATTTTGAAACATCATTTATATTGAACTCGGAAAATTTGAGCGAAAAAGTGCTTGGAAAAAACTTGTAGGACTGGCAATTAGACCGTGCAGGGCCTGGGCAAATTTTCTATTTCGGGCGATTTACACGAATTTTTTCACTCGTTTCAACATTTTACAGTAGTTGGTATTTGTCTTATGCGCTTTTTTTTAAATGTAGGGATATTACATTCGTTTTAAATGTCCAACACCATCATGACCAAAAGTTATGGGCAATTGTGCGCGATGCTTTGTACTCGAAGAGATCACTTGCAACTTTCTGCCAAGGGAAGCTCAGGTAACTCAGTTACTATTAAAGGCTTTGCTGGATACTTTGCATGCTGCCTGCAGATTTTGCAGTTTTCTACATATTCTTGCAGTTGTTGTGCTAATCCGGGCCACCACACTGTGTTTCTGACTCTCTCAACATCGAACGACACCATGGTGCCCTGAATGCAATTTCTCCAACACTTCCCTTCTCATTGTTCTTGGAATTACAACACGACTATCTCTCATCAACAGACCTTTCACAACTGTCAGTTCACATGCTACTGGCCAGTGTAGCTTCAGTGGTCTCTTGATCGATGACTTCTGCAGCCACCCATCTTTGCAATATTTAATCAACAGCTTACAAATATCATCCTCTTGGTGATGAATATTTTTCAACTGTTTATCAGTATCTGGAATACTGTGCTTTTGGCCTACATGATGACAAAAATGCCTAATTACGCGTAGTTTGTACTGCAGGTCATTTAAACCACCATGGAATGTTTTACATAGACTTTCGTTAAACATCAAATAGTTATTATCTATACGAAAATTGCCTATGTTCTTTAGCTCTTAAGCTAAACAACTTCCCATTATAATAATGGATTGTACGTAAAAGGGACTCAGCTGTATCGCCGCCTAATAGATTTTTGACCACATCATTATTTCTTCTTGTGTATTGGGTTCTCTTTCTGGCTTCTTATTCTTAATCTTTCTCCGTTCTGTTTAACCAATTCCTGTATAAACTTTGCTAACCAAAAGTTTAGACGGCTTGTAGTTATGTTTTCTATGTTCGCGTTACGAACTTGAATGGATTGAAGATCTTCCAATGAACACAGACTAGATTCTTCTTTTAACGGATCACAATTTTTGTCGACTTCTCTGCCACTCTTGAAAATTTTTTACACATAAGTAGTATACAAATGAGAGTTCTGCAACAATGGACCTATTGTTCTTTTTGCGCCACCTATTGTTCTAATTTTCAGGGCAGGGGAGGGGTGGTCAAGGACCTAAGATTCCGACCGAAATCAGGGGGTATTAAGGCAGGGGATTAGGTTTGTCAGAATTAAATTAATTGGACAGGAAGAAATATATAAAGACTTCAGCTACACTCAAATCCTTCATTCAGTTCACATGTGGTGGGTGCTCATGCTACTTTCTATCATTCCTTTGATCTATTGCTGGGTACGCGACTGTTATCACTGTCTGCTTTGGTTTATCCACGAGGAAGATCAAGATGTTCAGTCCCATAGCTCAAGTATCTCATGTGTAGACGATGTGGTGTGGTTATGATTGTTAGTGATGAAGTGGAGATGGTTGCAAGAGCTAAGATTCAACAAGTTCTCGAATTCTTTTATGTAGAACTTTGTTGAAGAGAGATGATGAAACTTTTACTTAAGGACTGCAAGGGATGTGAAAAGCGCTGGCCAAGTCAACGTGACCATGTCTATATGATGACCAGTAACGCTGAGCTATGGTCATTTTACTTTGATGATGTCAAGAATGCGAGAAGTTTGAACATGATACAAGATGTTTGTACAAATCTTGTCAAGGTGGTAGAACTACCAAACTCTCAAATCTATGGACAACCACGCGCTGTTGGAAAAATTGTATTACAACCTGAACCAAGGAGCGAGCTTCGGAGGCGTAGGGTGCCCTATTCCATGCCGCCAAAAAGAACAAGAAGATCACTAAGAAACAAGTTCAAGAATGGTTGAAAGGGTAGCGTGTGTACTCCATTCATCGACTGGTTCAAAAGCAATTTCGCAGAAATCGTGTTATTGTTGGATCGATGGATGTGTGGAAAATAGACTTAATCGGCATGCAATCGCTGAAGAAATACAATAGCCATTACAGATACATGCTGACCTGCATTGACGTCTTGTCCAAGTACGCATGGGTGGTTTCAATCAAAGACAAATCTGGACCGTCTTTAGTAAAAGCGTTCAAACAAGTCTTAGATGAGTCTGAACGAAAACCAAAAAAGACTCACTCTGACCGTGGAAGCGAATTTACAAACAAGAATTTTCAGACCTTTCTGAAAGAAAAGAACATTGGATTTTATCACACTTTTAATAATGATGGTGGTGGTGGTGCTGCTGCTGCTGCTGAGACTTGACTACCCAGAACCAACGATATGTGAAGCTGATGGAGAGGTGACTGCGACAAAGGCAAAGCAACTGTTAAGATCAAAGTACGAAGAACAGCTGTTAAAGACAGTACGTGATGAAGCATGGCAGGGAAAGCTACATACAGCCAGATGGAATGATGATAGCACAAGCACTAAGAACTGCTTCTCATGGCTAAGCGAATGGACGTCATGTCCAACGTATGTTGTGGCCGGTATGTATGAGTTATACGAACAGCTCCTACCAACGAAGTTATACCAAGTTAAGAAGATTAAGATATCACAGTCAAATGACGAGTATGACCGCTATTAAAAGTAGGACAGAGAACATGCTGTTTAAGATCAAAAGACGCAAGAAGATTAAGAAACCGCTTCCCATCAAGATCATTGACATCATTAACATGAAAGTTAAAATCACCAAGAAGAAGAATGGTTACAGGCAAAATAACAATTTGTTCAAGAAAATTAGAAAATTCAGGAAAAAAAACAACGAAACAGACAGACCATTAGCTTGTGAAGGAGGGCGATAAATAACAAAAATCCTAATGTTAATTAAATTGGATAATAAAATGTCAAGGTATTCAAATGAAATGAAAGTGTTACAGAATTTCCTTTTGATTTGAAGATTGTCCTTACAAAGAACACCACCACCACCACCACGCATGTCATTATCTCTTGGAGAATGTATAAACTGATATCCTTCAGGACACAGTTCAGCAATATTAGCTTCATCACCAGAAGAGCTAAGCCACGTTTCAGTTATAGCCATGATGTCAATGTCGTGATCCGTGATGTAGTCATTTATCAGGAGCGTTTTGTTTCTACAGATCTTGCATTAAATAAACAAAGTTTAAAAGATTTACACGGGCAGGAAAAGAAAAGTTTTTAACATTGACAACAGGAGCATTCTCCCGAGAGTTATGTTGATGACTTGTAACCCTCACTGGAATCTCATGTACATCATCGTGACAGGACAAACAGATCAAATTGCTGTGATTAGCGTGACCAGAGTTGAAGTCAGTTCTCGAATAATAATTAGTTTCCTCATTAAATATACGTGTAGGAATTCTTGAAGAAGTAATCTTCTTATTAGATCCACGTCGATTTCGTAGAATATTCAGGTCCTTTAAAGTCATATAAACCAGAGATGGAAGTCGTAGGAAAAGCTTGTGTTGGCAAATGAACTGATTGATTACTTTCAAATACGAAGAAGAATAACAATAGGACGACCAGCGATCCTGAAGTGATGTAGATTTCATAGCAGAAATAGTACCAGAATGCACAAAATGGTTCCAATAATCCATAGGCTCAGTGAAAAACATAATATGTCCTTTCGTGAAGTAAAAATACCGCAAAAACAATAAAAATTCGATAAATAAAATTGATAAACTTGAGCGTTTAAAAGACGTGCAAACCCCTCGGGTGCATCACACTCATTCATTTTAATGAAACAAAAGCTAGTATCGTTGAGCGTTTTAACAGAACTCTGAAACAACGAATGTATCGGTACTTTACATGGAAAGGGACATTGAAGTATTCCGACGTCCTAGCTGAGATTGTTAAAGCATACAATAATTCATATCACCGAAGTATCCAAAGACCTGCCTATAAGTTCCAGGTGGGAGACAATGTGCGAATTTCCAAGTCCAAGAAACTGTTTGAAAGGGTATTTGCCTAGGGAATTCCTCGAAACCCACCTGTTGTATAAGGTGAAAGAGTTTGTTGGCGATGAGTTGGAAGGAACCTTCTACGAGCAGGAATTGCAGAGAGTACAGACTAGAGGGGAGGAAGAAGTGTACAAGATAGAAAAGATCTTGGGAACACGTAAACAAGGAAAGTAAAAGGAATACTTTGTTTAATGGCTGGGGTACCCAGATAAATATAACAGTTGGGTTTCAAGCACAGACTTTGAATAAAGTTTATAAAACGACTGTTTTGTGTCCATTTTCTCTTTGACCACCATGACGACTAGTCAGTTTTACATCACTCTCCCCAGTAATAGCTCTATGGCTATATTTCCTAACAACACTCTTGCGGAATACAAAGTCAAACTCCCTGAACGTCTGAATTTGGTGGGGGATTGGGAAGTGGGTCTGGCTTCCATTACCTTTCCTTCCACGTGGTTCCACATTAGGATGGAAAACCGGAAGTTCTACTACCATGGTGGAGAGTGTGGACAGTAGGAATCATTCCAATGGGGTACTACAAGTCAATCCAAGAAGTCATTGACGCAATGGACACTATCTTGTCCAACGATGGAGAAAAGGGTATTTCTTTTACAGTGAATTATTTATTGCAGAAAGTAGCCGTGAGGTTGAATGCGGGCAGAAGACTCAGTTTTGAGAACGACCTGGGAGTGATGCTGTAAAGGCTTCTATAGAGAAATAGATCCTCTTCCAAGACCAAGTAAAGCTCCATGTAGAAGGGAACTTTTGCCTGGAGAATTTACAGTGAAGCAAATTTTGGCCAAGCTAAAAGCCGGGGATTGTTATGAGTACCTAGTTATCTGGAAAGGCTATCGACCGGAAGATTATACGTGGGAGCCCGAGAAAAACGCTTGAGCTTGGAAGGTATTTCGAAAATCCAAATCCAGAAGAAGGTTTGATTCACCACCGGAAAAGAACAATTATCCTTCATGTTTGAAAGAAGCCTGAAGACACCAATGATGACAACCCAAAGTTTAGAGATGAGACATGATGTAATCCACAGCTTATTCCCCACACTACCATCGTGCCTGGGTCGGGATTATCACAAGCTGTTCGGATCTTAATGATGCAGGGCTGCTTTGCTTCACAGAAAAGGTGGTATCCTTAACAAGAAAACGGCGCAAGATAGTGATGCCAATTCTGAAGTAGCGGTTTTTCGGTTGACACGCATAAAAGTTGGAAAACATGACGTTTCGGCTATGCTGGTGATAGCCTTCTTCAGAATGATGACGAAAATAAAATAGACTAAGTTTATGTACAGTTCAAAACAAAAGGAGTGGGCAACTTTCACGCGTGTCAACCGAAAAACCTCTAAAAAGCGAAAGCCTCAAAAAAATACTGTTAAACTCTATGGGGAGTATACGCATTCACAGACCACGCAGCTCGACAAACTTCGACAGAAGAAGAGCAAACTTTCTAATCTTGCGTTCCTCAAACGATGCAGAGATACACAGACCATTCCCGTTTTCCTACAACTACACAAGAACCTTTTTATGTTTTTAATTGCTTCTTATCCTAAGGCTTGTTGCTCCATAATAGACCGATCCCGCCAACACCAGCTCCGCCAATGAGAACGTAAAGTTTTCCCCAAATGAATATGGAGGGTCGGACAAACAAAACTACAAACTTCTCGATTTCAGGAACATTTATTGGCTGTTTGTGTCAATGTTTTCCCGCGTTACACAACATAAGACTAAACCGTATATGATTTTTAGTAATCGACATTTATTTCATAGCGCAATCTCAATAAAAAGTTTTGGCTTATCCGACGTAGCAACAGTATCTATGGATCGTGGGATCGGTCTATGAGGTTTACCAGGTCTTGCTTTCTTGGCTTCTTTGATTTGACCTGAACTTGGAGACTAGCAGCAATTTCTTTCAAGTCAGAAACTGGCTTCTTCATGAGCTCTTTGTGTGAATACATGGTTGCACACTGTTGCACACTCATTCTGTGTACCTTTCTTGCTACCTTTTTCTTACGGAATAGGTATTTGAAATGCAGAATGGTTTATTCACCAAATCGAACAGCTTCTTTTAATCCAACCATATGCATTCTTGTTTGTGGAGCGCTAGAAAACGGAAAATAAAACAGACCATTAAACAAATAAAGAGGGGAACTTGGAAGAATTTCCCAAATTTCAAATTTGGTGAAACTCTCTAGAATAACAATTAATGATCCTATATTCAGTGGATTAAGTTTTTCCTGATATTTTAGGTCATAAATTTCTTGGTAATTTAAATACTCGTAAAAATATGATACTTTTGACCTGAATATAAAAAAACCTCTTTCCAATGTTACTGAACCTTTGAATACAAATGTTTACCATGCATGTAGGGTGTGACATTCTCCTGGTTGCCATTTACCATAAGAAATGCTTTACCCCACTTCCGTGCATTACACCGAAATTGATCAGCAGTGAGGTAGTTCTCTTCTCCAGGCTCTGATGAAATTGCTGCCATCAAAGTTTCAAATCCCTTCAGAAAAAAAAGGTGTTAATTAGAATCTATCATTTGTGCAAGTATCACAATGATGAATACAAGTGAGAATTCAGCTGTATAATGTTTCATTATTTTTCAAAATGTTTCATCTGCCTCTTCACATTTTTTCCCCTTCTAAATGAGTTTGAATTCTGCTTTAATAAGTACACATAATATATTGTTTTTATGAGTATCATAATGATGAACACTAATAAGAATTCAGCTGTATAATGTTTCATAAGTGTCGTCTTGTAAATGTTGTAAATGAATAAATAAATGAATAAATAATATATACTTGCTGTTACTTACAATCCACAGTTGTTCAACATGTTTACCTTTGATGGAAGGGTTCCCAGCCAAAACCTTTGCAACATCGAGCTCACCTAATATCTTCAAGTCTTTTCCTATAAATCAAGGATAACATAATTTTATTAAACACATTTTAATTCTATAATTATTGCACTGGATATACTGTTCCATGTATTCAACTTTATATCCAGCCTCGGAAGGAAGGAGTATTTTGAGAGTGTTACATCATTTTGACAACAATAGGCTGAGTTTTTGTAAAGTTCGACCCGCTCTTTCATGACTTATCACATCACCTACTAACACAGTGATTTACTGTGTAAAACTGGGTGGTATATAGTGCTCAACTAGGTACAGTTTATACCAGGATTTACTACATAATCCGATGACACATTTTTTGTCTTGTAATAATCGTCCAAATTGAATTATGTAAAATACTCTTTGTATTATTTGCAACTTGTTACAAACTCATTTTAAGTTTCCTCTTTGTTTGTAAGTTGTTAAGTCTATTATATTTAAAGCTCTAAATTACTTTTTAATTTAAATTTATATTTATTTCA
>JAAAQI020044455.1:0-18267 GCA_011800005.2 Stichodactyla mertensii | reverse complement strand
ACTAATTATTCACTCATGATTGTAAGCTGCGTGGCTGCCTATGGCACCTTAAAATGCAGTCTGTAAAAATTCACAATAATTGTAAAGCACCTTTGATTATATCCACATAGAAAAGACGCTATATAAATCATAAATCATTATTATTATCATTATCATTATTAGCTGAAGTTTGATCTTGGGAGGCAAACACTAAAATAACTGTATCTATCCAGGATTTTTTTAAGGGGGGATCTGCACCATTTATGATCAAGATTCAAGCACCAAAAGTAAATAATATTAAATCGATAACTGAGTGTAAATAGCTCATTTCAGGGGGGTGCACACTCCCTGTAACCCTCCCTTGTATCCCACCCTGCATAATTTAAGACTCTGGTGATTGAAAGAAATATGGTGACAAATTTAACAGATGTTTCTCACTTTATTTCCAGAATTAAATCTCTGAAGAAAGAAATAGATGCCGAGGAAAAGAAAATCAAGGAAAAATGGAAGAAGAAGGAAGAAATGAAGAAAGAAGATTTGAAAAAACCCAAACGACTTGGACGTCATTCGTATCCTTTGTCAAAATAGAATTTGCTACATGTTTTTCCTAGAAGGATCCAAAATGGGAAATGAAGAAAAAATGTTTTTCTTAGTTCAACAGGTTTTATTTATAAACTTTCACTGTTGTTTGCCTTGACTTGAAAAAAGATTTGAAGAACCGAGTATAGAAATTCAGCTTAGTAATGAAATCACTGGCAATCTACGGTCTATGAAAGTGAGTAGTGTTCTTGCCAGTGTCTTTAGTACAGGGAGCCCAAAGTTGGTTGTTCAAATCGTAAACGTGTCTGTTGTTTTTCCCGCCAAAAAGTCAGTCAGGAAGCTGTCGTAAACGATTATAATAATTATAAAAAATTACAAGAGGTGGAATTACAAGATACCTTGCAACACGAAAACACAATACAAGACGTTACCAGACTCAACTTCCAGTACTTAAAAAAGTTATTAAAATTTTAGTTACAAATCATAATTTGTTTATCAATTTCAGCCCGAGGGAAATCTTTTCGCTGACAGATTTAAAAGTCTACAAAAAAGAAATATCATCGAGACTCGAAAACGCGTTCTGTAAGTACAGAAATTCACTCAGCGATATCTGGGACGTTAGTTAAAATGGTATTTATATTATTTCTTGTCTTTCTAGGCCTCATCGTAAATATGCTTTGAAGGAATACACAAAGAAATCCTACAATCAACCATGTGTTAAAGAAATCTGAGGTACAAAAGCCGGTACAATTTTATTTAGTTTAAGTTATTCTTGGGTTTGCTTGCCTGTTTTTTTTTCCCCCTTGTTTTTCAAGCTTTTTGATTGGATAAGTCATGCGGAAACAATAGAAAGCCATTCAGTAGTTTCCCACTCATGTGCGTCATGATGCATGCCAACCATACTTACCGGAAGCCATTTCAGTGTTGCTACGCGCTGATATAAAAGTCACGATTACTATTTTAAACTGAAAAGTATTATTCATAACCACTGAAAGAAAAATCTCACTGAATCGTCCAGTGGATAGCTGATGATTTTTAAACATACACTTTTCTGAGTCACTTCACCAGGCGAGTGTGCTACCACAACACCACCCTTTATAATGCATGTACGTTTTTACGAAATATCGACGTTAAATAAACAGAATTGACTTAAAAAAGCCAAAACTATTTTATAGAAATTAAAGTGTATATCTATAGTCGCTCGTTTATAATACCATGGATTTTGTGTGATATCGTGATAGAATGAGACACGGCAGGGATTGCTCCGAAACGCCCTGTGGAAAGCGACCATGCAACTCCTTAAAACGACCAGCCTATTTCGCCTGTGGCTTAATGTTGTGGTAATAATATAGAACTTTGATTAGAATTTCTTGTGTCAGCTGTCTAAGCCTCCTCATTGGAAAATGCAGACTTATTTCGGCGTCCGATTCGAATCAAGATTAATATCGCCCAAAGTATTATTCTATTAATATTGCAATATAATATGCGGTTTCCCTGCTATTCTCAAGCATTCTGTGGCTTAATTCTCTCTCATTTCTTTTTCCTCTTCTTTTGTGTTTTCATGTATTCAGTAATTAAAAGTAAATAAATTGTCCTTTATGTCAACCGTTATCACAGTTTCCCCACATTGCTTCGAATGACCGAGATTAAAAAGTGTAAACTTAACAGAACTTTCCTGAATCGATTATATTTTTTGTACACTTCAGGCATCCAAAACGACTGGGAAGCAACCTTCTTTTTCCTTCTTTCATTATGTCACTAAATACTTACGTTCTGAATAGCCCTAAGTACTTTTATTCTGATACGACTCCAAGACGCTGATATAACGTCCATGATTTGTAAGTGGTTTTGTCAACAATAACTTGTTCATTGAAATATTATAAGTCTTAAAAAACATATATCGGTAAAGCAAACATTCTGGCTTAAAATTAAAGAAAAAAAGCAAACATTCCGGCTTGGAATAAGATTTTTTTACTTGACTAGTAATTAAGTACCAGTTTTGTAAGAATTTCTACTTTAAATTTGCAGCAACTAAGTTTTTGTCAAGACGAGAAACAAATGTAATTTGAGTTTAGACAAAATACGCCTCCAGGAGGTTTGCGTTTTTTTGTTAGGCTTTATTGAAATTGGTGTTTTGTTATTGAAAAAATTGCGAAAACTTTCTTTTCTTATCTAGAAAAGAAAAAAAAAAGAGAGAATAGAAAAGGAAGTTCGCTATTTAAAATGAATCTAAAGTTGAATGAATGCAGACGCGGATTCAACACGGCAGGAAAAGCATTCTTAAAAAAATCTAGTCGTCAAGCTACACTCAGAACGAACGGAAAACAGACTAGGGTGTATACCTTGTTTGCTGAAGAACGGCTTGCTATAGGTTCGAAACTTAAGGAATGGCAGAGTGTAAAGAAAATGGCTTTGAATTCACATCCACAGCTGTCAGTGACCCAAAGTTCCCCAAGAAAGAAAGAAAGTATTCTACATTTGGTGGCAAAGATGAGGAGAAACAGGGTCGTTCCTTGAATGCGAAGGATTCAGTTGTAGCTCATGATGGAGCGAAGACTAGCCAGTCGCAAAGTTCTGATAACTTTGGGGATTTGTCTGTTTTGGAAAAGAAAGAGGACCCGCACCATGAAGACAAAAGATTTGGGAAAAAATCACCCAAAAATGAAAACTCTTTCTCCAAAACCGAAGCTGTACGCGTAGGAAACTCTAGCAGGGCAATAGAAGTTGATAGCAAAGGCAAAATAAGAGTGATGACTGAAAAAAATGGTTTAAACTTCACCATCGAAAAACAAGTTCAGGCGATCAGAGTGCGAGAGATTCATCGTCGAATGGCAGAACTCGCAAGAGAAAGACTGAGAAGGCGCAAGCAACCTAGAAAATTAACGAAGAAATCCAAAACAGCATCGGACAGCGAGCTGCAGTCCGCGGTGGAAAGAGCTCGCTTTATTGAGCATGTTGAGACAATTACAGAACAGCTAAGAGTTATTAATTTTCGATTAGACAAGCGAATGATGACACTCGAAGGGCGCACCTTTGTCAAAGCAACAGGAGACGTAAAATCGTAGGTAACGTTGATCTAATCTAATTGTGGTCAGTTGTAGAGCCACATGCAACGATTAAAATAATCAATTGTCGGTTTCGTTACTCACCATGTTTGCCCAACTTTAAAACCCACCTTATGAGATATTTATAACGAGGAATTTGGATATCTTTTATTTATTTTTAAATTGATACAAAATTTTTTATCATAGGTGCTATGATTATCATTCTAGTTTGTTTTATCATTTCAAATTCCTTGAGATAACCAAGGTCCTTATTACACTTGAATATAAATTCATTTTCTCAAACTTTAAAGTACCCTGAGTGCTAAAAGAAATGGGATGACATGGGAAGTGAAATGGGAAAAAAAGTTGAGTAGAAAATACTCTTCCCTTCCTTTCTTCTTTCCTTCCTTCCCTTTTTTCTTTCCCTCTAAAAAACTGAAGTTGCCTTTTTCATGTTTTTTCTCTTTCTTTTTTTCTTTCTTTCTTTTTCTCCCTTTCTTTTTTTCTTTCTTTCTTTCTTTGTAGACGGTTACAAGAATGAAAACAAATATGTACATCAAGATTGAAAAATGATGCATAAAGGCGAGGCTTCCTGCGAAATCGCGCATGGTGGCGTGAAACGACTGACATTTCTTTGACTTCTTCTGTTGCTTAAAAGTTTATTTTTACGAGTGAACTGCGAACATAAGTCACAGAGAAATGAGTGACAACAGAACTATTCAGTCGTTTCACGCCACAAAGTGTCATTTCGCACGAAGCCTCGCCGTCATGCATTATTTTCGAGAACTCGCAAATTGCCTTTTTTAGTGATGAATTCAGTAAGTTTCAAGCCGTTTTAAACTTTACTATACGTTACAGCCATGAGAAACGCGTTGAACTTATCAATTGTTTTCAAAAAGAGTGTTTTTCTTACAATTTCGTTCGCAAATTTCTTGTTATTAAACGCCAAATTTAAGCAATTTAGCTTTTCTCAATTGTACGTTCAATTTTACGCGCTTTTTCGATATCTGGAAGCTACTTTCTTGTTATTGTGTGAATTTTGATTTACAATTTCACGGCTGTCTAAGTCAGAGCTGCACAGGGAAGTCGAAAGAACAGTTCATAATATTAATCTGCTATTTTTGTTATAATGTGGTTGATCGTCTCAAATATCGCACTTCGTCCAACGTCTTGGACCTCTTGGGATGGGTAGCCTCGTGGAGAGGGTTCGGTACAAGATGGAACTGTTTATTTGGATTGATGTGGTTGTTTTCTTGATTGCATTGGACTTTTTTCTTGGACGGGCAGTCTTCCTGTTGAGGTTCACAAGTTACAACATTTAAGGGAGGTTCGAAGGTCAGATCCGTCTGACTACATTTGTCAACTTTACTTATGCCCAACGTATTGATCTTCTCGTCCGAAGGAGAAGAAATCGCTATTATCGGTCCGTTCGTGCAGATATTTCTCTCCGAATGCACCAGCTTTGGCATGCTGTTAGTGCTGTTCCTATACAGCAATGGGTTGGTCACAATGTAAGGATCCACGTTGCTTAGCAACGGAGTAATTGGAGTGGTGTCGTCAGCGCTGTGCACGTGGGTATTTGAACTCATCGATGCACATGAGCATGCTGTATCTGGTATCAAATTCTGAACAGAGCGAAGGTTTTGCACACTCAGACTGTTTCCCGATAGAAAAATGATGGGCCGACTGACTTGTAAATGATTGCCTTTGAAGATATTGCCGTAACTGGAGTTAGATGAATTGCTTTTGATGCTCATGGATGCAGGAGTTACTGCCCCTCGTCTGAGGTATAGTGGATAAGTCGGACATATATTCAACGATATTTGACTAAATATAACATTGGTGCTTTTACTCTTGTCGTCGTCTTTCTGGGTGTCTTTCCCTGGTAGATCTAGAAACGGAGCCTGTAAACGTAGTTTGTGGTTTGACGTTGTGGATAAAATCTGCTCGGACGTTGCTTTTCTGAACGTTTGAGTTCCCAGATGTTGGCTTTTGTCGTCGCAATCCGATGGTTGTATGTTCGATCCACAGCTGAAGTCAGGAGGTAACGAGTTGAGGGATTTACTTGCTGGGGGGCTACACTGTGGCTCGCGCAACGATAGCGACTGAAGTGAATTGGAATGCGACCTGTATGAATTAGCTAAGCTACCATGATTCGAGTTAAAGTTGAAAGACATCTCGGACGCGTTAAGAGTTCTTTGAGTGTTTCTTCTCTCGCTTGAAAAGGACGCATTGTTAATACTTGTGTTGGCTCCGCGCGGGATCTGCATTGACGTTATGGCATGCGATAAGGCCACCCTGCGGGTCTTCTGCGGGACATTGAGCCTCGCTTTAGCATACGTGTAGAAGATAGAAAAGTTACTCGCCACCACCGAGACCGGAAGTGCAATGACAAGGACCCCAAAGATTGCGCATGCGCTTCCCACGATCTTTCCCATCCACGTCTGCGGAGATACATCACCGTAGCCTACCTGTGAAAAATGGTCATCGATAAAACAAATACATCGAGGAAAATGAAATGGTGTGCATGTGACGTCATAGCCGCCATGTTGGAGGACCTCAACAACTTTTCATCCAATATGGCTGCCATATTTTTTTGCACGCATTAAAGTATCCACAACTTGAATGGTTAAGGACTCGTCAAAGTAACCCTCATCTAATGGTTACACCGGCTCATTTTCAAAATTTCGCGACCCAGACAACGAATGACCTCTCCAGATGTTTTGTCTTCGAGTTCGTAATTCTTTTGATTGATTGCAGCCATAATTCCATAATTCAATTGGTTTTGAAAATGGGTGTAAACATTAGGCGGAGCATACGTCAACATTACAGTGCTTTTTCCGAGTTGCTACTGATTCAGAGTTTGGGTACAAATGACCTTAGCTGATATGAATAAGACTGCTGTGGGTATCTGGGTCAAAGAGGACGGCCACACCACTCGAAGAGTCCGCGTCGTCAAAGTTTTAGAACGGGAAACAAACAACTGACCTCGCAATCGACGACGCTGACTTCCGCGTGACGTCGACGTCGTCGATTTTCTTGGCTGCTTTTACGACACACCTTTTGCTCACAACTGTCGTCGCATGCGATCTGCTTACGACATGCTTACAACACGAATTGCTTCGTGCAAATCAATCCTAGAACTTACTCACAACTGTTGTGTACGACATGAAAAAAGATGTAGGGTTGATTTTCTGATTTACGTGAAGCAATTCGTGTCATAAGCGTGGCGTAAGTATTCATACCCACCGTTGTCATAGTGATGATCGCCCACCACATCGTCTCGGGAACGCTGCCAAACTCAGTCTTTTTTTCGTGTTTTTCTAAGAAATATAAAATGCTTGAGAACACGGCTGTCTGGAAGGCCATGATGACGAGCAACACACACAGCTCGCGTAGACTTGCCTTGAGCGTGTTCACCAGCACCTGCATGACGTAAGACAGCTTAAAGAGCTGGAAAATTCGCACGACTTTAAGCATGACGAGCATCTCCAGCCGTAGCAACCATTCTCTTCTTACAACGAACATAGAAATGTAGAGTGGAACTAGCGAGATGATGTCGATCCACGTGCAGATGTTCGTGAAGAAGGAGAGCTTGCTTGGGGTGAAAATGACGCGCAAAACAAGGTCCACCGTAAACCACGCAAGACAGACCACATGGATGATGTAGAGAGCTAAGTACGAATTAGATTCGATGTCCTCAAAATGCTTGAGTGTTGAGAGAGAGAATTTGATGATGTACAAGGCAAATAACACAAATGATACGATCCCAATCATCTATAAATATAAAAACGATTGTAAAAAGTTACATACTCGCGACAAAAAGATCATATTTTTTAGTATAAATTTGAAAGTGAAATTGATAAACAGCACGGTCACGGTACGATGGCATCCGTTGAGCCAATCATAGTGAGCAAGCAAGTACTTTTTATACAATCAAAATGCAGGGCCATGACGCCACCACGGTCATGGTACGAAATTGACGACATTCGCTGACCCACTAGACCGCTGTACGCAACAATCGCTAGCTTATCTCACAATAGATCTCTTTAGCTTCCTTGTTTGTTTACCCATTTCAGACCACATGTTGTCACTCTTGGGAGTTGATTCTTTCGTATGTTAATATTTTAACATGTTCGTCATAAAAGAACAATTCCCAAGAGAATGACACGTGGTGTGAAATGGTCAATTTGCATTCGAAGCTAAAGAGGTCGGCAATCTATCAGTCGAATTTTTTTTCTAAGAAAGTTTTAAAAAAGAACAAACTAGATTAACACGTTGGCTGTGTTGGAGTCGGGGGGGGACCTCCTACCCTCCCTCTCCCCTGAATATTACTTGCTATCAGAATTTATTACTAAAAAACGAAGTTAAACTTGCATACTAATAAACAAAAGACACTGAGAATCTCTGAGAATCGTTCAAGTAAGATACACAGTTAGCGAAAACGAAAAAGTGGGGAAAAGCGTCCAAGAAAATCATAAAGCGTTAAGCGGTTGTCATTTTAAAAGCCCCAAATGGTTATTTGTTTGCTTTCCATCTATCTACATGTTCCATTAAGGTTGTTGTGGAGTCGATAAGTAGACAGGTTAAAATCAAGGTGTCCCGCTTCTCTCCTGCGTCTTTAATGCAACAGGACAAGGTAAACAGTTCTGGGACGACATTTATTGATAGAATTTCCGTCCAACGCTTTCCATTTACGATACTTGAACAACCCGTTCAGTTACTAAATCAACACTTCATGGTGACCTGAGAACTCAACAGGCGTCATGCCAAATAGAAAGTGTTTATCGAATGGCATGATAATCAGGTTAAATGGCGATTTCCCGAGGGCGGAAGTTCTCTTTTTTTATTACAGGTTTTCTCGAAAATTTCCCGAGTTTTTGTTGACTGACTGCGTCTTCCTGAGTACAGTTCCTCTTTAATGTTAAATCTAGTAGGTACATGGCCTGGAGGTATGGAAGATTCGGACTCGATTAAATGCTAAATTCGGAATTCGTTTGAAGTTTAAATTAAGACATCTCTCATTGGTCAATTTAAATAAGAAGTTTTTTCCGAAATATGAAATAAATAGCATTAAATACCAGGGGCAGGGCAGAACAAAGTATTTCAAGCCGCCTTGTTAGAAAGTGCCTCTCTTAATGTTATGCAAATCTTTGAAGGATTACTCTGCTTTACTGGGCATTTAGGTATTTACGTAGGACCCACAAGGCAGCCATACTTCGCTTTGGGGTCAACATAAATCGAGCCTCGTCGGTTCATTGAAATAATAACTTCATAAAAATAGTTTTCGTTGAATCCCAACTTTAAGGAAATTAGATTTACGATATCCTAAGGTCAATTTAGCCGCGCTACTCTTGATTTATGCTTCGAGATGTAAAGACGGTGCTATTTTTGCTATTCCCACTGTATGAATTACTTTTCTTCAAACCCATTACCGCCGAACTCAAAACTCGGCGCACGATTTTCCTGACGGTTCCGGATGGATTTTCCTCTTTCACCGATATTCCCTACCGTTTGAAATAGAAAATAGACGCACTCGGCATGACTAAGGACTTCCTTCATCCTGTCAAACCCATAAGAAAGTTAATGGAAAGATAGGTAAACAAAAGGGTTACCTTGGCCGTTTGCGACGAGTGAGGTTCTTCTAGTATTTTCCAGACTTTCGGCTGTAATCTTGACCACCAGGAAGCAAAACCCTCTTCTTCTTGCTCCAAACACTCCTTCGGAAGAGCGCCGCTGTTTTCAAGCTTTTCGTCAAAGCCAGGAAGTTTGAAGTACTTGAGTTTTTCTTGCTTTTCTTTGTGCTGTTTATAAACTTCCCAACAACATGTCTCTACCTTGAAGAAAAAAACATATATATATATATATTTTTTTCATTTGTAAATAAATCAAGAACTACAGGCTGTCTCCAAACCTTGCATGACTGTGAAATTGCACTCTGCGATAGACAATTTTCATTAGTTCTAAAATATAAGATCTCTAGGGTTGGTCTTTTCGCTTTGATATTTATTTTTCAGCACTTTAGATGTTTTATTTACTTTCATATTTTTACGAGAAAGCTTTAAGCTTGCTGTTTGTAATTCTTAGTTTTTCTAGACAATTCTTTGCATAAAATAATTTACTATTTGAAGTTGAAGTTGCCTTTTTCATCTGCCTTTCTTTCTTTCTCTCCCTCTCTTTCTTTCTTTTCTTCCTTCCTTCCATCCCTGTTTTTCCCTTAATTTGTTCGTTTGTTTGTTCGTTTTTTTTTCCATTTTTCCTTTATTCTTCATTTATCATTTCATCCTCTATCTATTTCCATCATTCATTCACCCGCTCTTTCTTCCTTCCTTTTTTTTTTTGCTTTCATTCCTTTATCCATTCTGCGTTATTCCTTTCACTTTGCTCTCCGTATCTCAGAAAAAATAGAAAAGTCTGGCACAAATTACCCAGCGCAATTAAAACTATTATTCCAAATCAAGACCTTTTGCACAAAGGGAAATTTTTTTCCATTGATGATCGACTTAACTGTAGGTGTTGCTGATGTCTGCTTTATCAGAAAATGTAATCATGTTTCACACCAGTCACCGTGCTGTTTCCCTACGATTTCCTACCTATTAAGCTATTCAAAATTACCCTGATGAAACTACTACCCAATTTTATTTTGCATGTCAATATATTTAAGACACTTCTCTAGTTTTATTCTTTTTTCTTTTTCTTTTTAACCTTTTAAGATAAACTCAGAGGATATGTCTCTGTAAGATATTTGAAATAACTTGGTCGTAGACAGCGAAGGTTTTCTTAAGCTATGAGAATAATGTATTCTTTTAACGCCCATCTGTATAACTAATCGCAAAATGCCCAGAGCTTAAAGTAAATTTTTACACCTGTTAAGTACTTGAACCCTAGAAGCCGACTGGATTGTGTTTTACATATTTAATACATTTTCTGTCGTTTTCTTGTAGTTCTAAAAAACATCTCGAGACTTGCGCGCATTAAAGCCGTATCTACACGTCAAAAAAAATTTTTCTTCGTTCAAAAACTAGCGTGTCAGTTTTTCAAGAAAACGTTTCAAGAAAACTTGATAGTGTAGATGTGCTGTAACAGGGAGTAGAAACTACATAGTTAATTTAAAACACAAAAAGTTATTTTTCCGTTGAGTTGTAGAAGGAAAAAACAGTTTATAATTGCGTGCTGTTTTTGGTGTCGATTAGAAGCGTCGTCCATGCGGATTTTTTTTTTAATGTGGAAACTACTATTGGTCGTAATGTTTTTATCTTAAGAGTAGATCTACTATTGAGCATTAGTTCCCAGTTAATTATCAGGTAAGCTGTCAGGTATATCAGAGCTTCAGACGTGATAACCGTGGATCTCTGTACTCGGTCATGACAGATGGTAGCTTGCTTGTAGCAGTAGCAATAAACAGGTAGAAAAACGATGGAAATCCTCTCTAAGCAATTCCACAGAATATAAGATTCAAGGAGAAATGATTTTCTTGAGATGAAGAATGTTTGAAACTAATTATCAATGACTTTTTTGGGGCCTCCTAAGATCATTGTTGTCAATGATAACCCTGGGATATACCACGAGAAACCGAATAGCGTCCGAGGGAATTATTTAACGTAAAAGCATTCAAAAATCTTCACAACTATTGAATTTTGGAGTCTGTAAATTGTAGTTTCCATGTCTGGTTAATTTTCGTATTAAATATTAACTTCAGAAGACAATTAGTTGACACGTTTTTCACAAAACAGTAAAATTATTCAAACAGCGAACGGGTAGTTACGTTCTGAAGCACTGTTTGTAATCGTTGTTACAACATACAGAATGCACAAGAAATGGAAAAAGGAAGGGAGAAAGAAAGAAAGAAAGAAAGAAAGAAAGAACTTGAATGCTGCTTTGAATTTTCAAGTTTAGTTTGTATTCACTAATGAAAAGTTTCTAACCACATCGAATAACCTTAGTTCATGACTTATATATGTAGAATAGTTTATAAATTAGAAAACTTTGACAGTTAAAAAATAATTTCATCTGCCTTGTGCAGTACATGAAAAGTCTATGTTTCATAAGACAGTGAGTTTAAAGGGGTTTTTTCCTTATAAAACTTCAAGAATATAAAATCCCCTGAAGTCAATATGCATGGAATGCGTGTCTTCTTCGTATTACTCAACCGTTCAAAAATGTCCTTTTTTCCTGCGGCTTTCCTGGAGTTGTTTGATACCAAAGCTAGCCTAATGAATATTCCAAGTATTCCTTCACCTGCACTTTTGGATTTGAAAATCCTGTTGCGAAAAACAATTCCCGGTTATTACACGCGGCTGGGCTAATGAATTATTAATGTTTTTGAGTTTTTATTCAATGAAAATGGCATATAAATGTAGCCAACACAGCGAGCTTCATTGATCAAGCCCACACTATTAAAGTTCGCAAAATATTAAAGGCAAATAAGAATCTAAGTATTTAAAAAGTTATCAAACCCAAAAGGAAAAGAGTATTGCGTGATATGCGATTTTTTACTTATCGACGTTACTGGCTGGGATAGATGATTCAGGAGTTAAACTTATTATTCAATATCTATTTGAATAATTCGAGGAACTTGAAAGAAATTTCGACGTCCACCCATTAAAAGGCGAGTTGTTTTTTTTTTAAAGAGAGTAAAATGATCATTTATCATGGATATATGGCGTATATTCCGAACTTCTTTTTGAAGGTTTACTGAATTCATTAGTTCCATGGTTTGGACACCTTTTGAAGATGAGGACTGACTGAATGGTTGACCTACACGTATACACACCACAACGTTGATATTTACACAAACCCGCCAATTAATCACAAATCTACACAACATTTTTGCTTATCTAGCCCACTTACTTGTTGCTCATCGATTCCCCAGAATTCTAGTTCTTCTTCGAAAAGCGGTCCGCAAATATCGTACGGGCAGTGAAGTTTCCCGGTTCTGTAGTAGTTCAAAATGTGAGCAAATACTCCAGGATGTCTGTCAAAAAAGTATTCGTTGTTTGATGAATCGAATTCGGCTGCCTTAGTAATGCCTTGGTGGTGTTCGCACAGGTTGTAGAGTCTGGTGTCTGGGATATTTCTTAAAGTGCTAATGTACGTCTCGTGGCGAGTTCCTCCAACGTTTAAAATAATTTTGCTGGACGATTTGTGCTTCTTGCTTCGAGAGTTAGGCATCTCCTGGTACTTGCTCCTTTGGAGAAAAAGAAAAAAACCTTTGTCATCAAATCCAGGTCACGTTAGCTCTCTAAACTCGTGGTTGTCGCTGGTTGTCTAAAGATGCCCCGAGCTCTCTTAGCCCAAACACTTTTACATAATCGTTTAATCACCAATTCATTCACGATTCTGCAATCCAAACGACACTTTCTTATTTACTTTTCCCTTTTGAAAAAAAAGCGAAAACTTCCACTTGTTCTTCAGAAATTGTGATAAAGGCCTTGTTATCTAGTTTGGAGGAGTTTCTTATATAAATACTCGACACGGGTTAAGAGAGGAGGAGATTGGTGAGTCAACAAGGCGTCCTGGAAATAGCCAATCACATGAGAGTGGACCGTCTTCTCAGTGATTGGATGAATACCATCTGTTGTATTGTCTATTCCATGTTGATTGTGTTAAAAAGGGCAGCCTGGGGTTTGTTGTTGGCTGCAGAAACGAGAGAGATTAAATGGTGTGTAGTGGTGATGGTAATTGCTGATAATGTATTAATATATCTATTAATAAGCCATCCAATATTTATCTAATTGATAAAAAGCTGGTTAATAGAAAACTCAGCAAGGTAGACGGTGATACGAATTGGCTAGAAAAAGTCAAAAGAGAGGAAGGATTGGCCGGTGTTGGCGACAGTGGGTGGCAGAAGCGGTCAACTGGCGACAACAGAAAACTAACAGCAAAATTAACCACGCCACCATCGACACCACAAAAACCACCTCATGATACAGTAGCAGCTTTAACAACAGCAACAACAACAGCGACAGCAGCAGCAACAACAGCAACAACAACTGCAATAACAGCAGCAGCAGCAGCAACAACAACAGCAACAACAACAGCAGCAGCAGCAGCAACAACAATAGCAGCAACAACAACAGCAGCAACAACTGCAACAACAGCACCAGCACCAGCACCAGCAGCAAAAACGACAGCAAGGGCAATAACAGCAGAAGCAATCAGTATCAACAACAACAAATTCGATAGAAAACTTACTTCCAGAGAATCGTGGAGTGTGCCATTGGCTGGCTTTCTCAGTTTCAAGGAAGATTTCATTTGCTATTCTTAATAGTTTCGGTTTTTGCAAGAGAGCATAAATAACTTTTTTATGCTCTCTTGATTTTTGCCATTCGAAGCCCGCCAGTAAAATCGTGATTAGTCCCTGATCTACTAAGGGTACAGAAAGGATGTATTCCAGGATTTTCTGTAAATATTGAACATTTCGCGAAAGTGTTTTTGCATTCGGAGATTCGGACAAGCCATCGATGAAAAATTTAAAAGCAACAACAAAAAACTTAAATGGTAATGAGAACAACAGAGCTTATTTTAGAATATATAGAAGCTAGAACAACTAGATGGAAAAAATAATGAAAAAAGAGAGAATAATTTGAAAGAAAGAAAACCCTAACAAAGATTTTGACGTCTATGGGTTCTTGTGTACTTTGGATTTCGATAAACGTAATGACAGGAAGACTATTTCAATCAATTTGCCTCAACAATGTCTTGCTATTTAGCGCATCTCCGTTGTAAATTTGACTATAGTTTGCGTAGCGGCCCCTTTGGGGGTCTGTGGACTCCCATCAGACATAGAAGGTCCCTACGCAGGCTAATTAAACCACTGAAAGTTCATGGAAACTAGTTATGAGTAAACAATGAGTATTCCATTACGAAACGAAGAATCGCGTGTGGTTGCGAGAATAAACACCAAGAATTCCTAAATAATCGTAAGAAATGTGAATATTGAGCTTGATTTTCGATCGCAGGCTGATAACGGTTCTGGTTTTTTTTTTTCTTTTTTTTTGTTCATGTTTTTCTTGGTGATTTTGAGAGTTTTTTAAAATTTAATTCTATTCATTGGAAGAGAATTCGCCTTCCATTGTAAAGAACTATGAATTTCAATTTCTTGTCTTTGTTTTCTTCATTCATTTACCTTGCTTTGAAGAGAAAATTAATAACCAAACTGTTGTTGAATATTATGTCAGCGTTAATGATAATGAAAAGTACGAGCTAAACAAATATTTTTGTACTGAAAACTAAAGCAACTAAATACTCCCCAAAGAGAGCATCTTGTCTAGTCATTTCAGTTGTTTAAGATTTTATTCAATTCACCAAGAAGACTAAACTTCGACGTGGTCAATGCTGTTTTATTTTTGCTATTCTTGAGACACTTAAGAGAATAATCGTTCAAACGGGGGAAAAGTTTGTAATATCCTCTCGTCCATTTTTTTTTTTTTTGTCTCTAAATTAATAAAAATTAAAATATATAAATGGCTTGTTTTGGCAGAGTTTGAAGGGGTGAAATGCTCAATAACCCCAGCTCTTTCATGGTATAAATTATTAAAAATATCCCAAGCTAACAAAAAGGCTAATTATAATCTAAATTTCTAGAAAATGTGCAAACGCTTTCTAAACTCACAGCAAGGTGCGAAAGACAAGGGTAATCTTCTAATATTGTTTTCCAAACTTTAAGCATAAACTCAAGCTCGAGCCAAAACCGCATGTTAGTTATTTTTGTGATGAATTTCATTCTAGAAGGTGCGACGTGAACCAAAAAGGCAGATGCAATTAAATGGAATATGACCTAAAAACGTCGGTACTTTTGAATATTTATAAACAAACAAAGTTTCCTAGGTTTGTTTGGGTTGTAGATTGGCAGAACAGTCGATATTTGACGCGGGGGCCGATCTTTATTGTTTGTGAATTTGAAAAGTTAATAGAAATAATGTTTCCTGCATCTCAATCTCCAAAATTGATGGCAAATTCGTCCATCCAAACTTTCGTCTATAATTGCTAATTTTTTAAGCGAATAATTGTACCAAAACCAAAATAGTGTAGGCATCATCAGTTATAGGTTTGTTCGATAATATTCTTTCTGGAAAAAAAATCTGTTAAGGCGAATTTGATTTGAATTTCACTTGTTTGGGTTCTTGGTTGATATGTTTTTAATTGTATCTTAAGAGGCTAGTTTGCTGGGGGGTGGGGGGCTTGCTTTTTTTTTTCGTCCTTTTGGTATAAGAACGAAAAACAGAAAGATGGCGGCCATCTTGGTTCTCAGCGGTAACCAAGATGGTGCCAATAACATCACGAATGAAGAATTTCGGCTCCAATCGAGATACAGTTAACATCTCTCTCTCTCTCTCCCTTCCTCTCTAGATTTCTTTATCTTTTTTTTTTTTTTTTTTCCTTCTTTTTTCTTTAGTTTGGGGAAAACTGGAGCCATGACACAGGGCTCCCAATCCATTCATTTTTGTATCTTCTGAAGTGATAAAAAGCATAATAATACTCAAGGGAATGAACGAAATATTAGGTGACATAACATCAGTAGTAATATAGTCTATTTGATCCTAGGAAAAACGGAGAGGAAAGCCGAAAATAAAGGAAAGGAAAGCAGGTGTGGACAGTCATTCTCCCATCCTCATGGGGTACCTGTGTTGAATTCAACTTGGCAATACTACGAAATGGTTCATGTTTGATGAGGTGCCAATAACTCTGCCTGTCGTCTACTTTAGCTATAATAAGACAAAACCAAAGCAAGCAAAACCACAACATCGTATAGAACTTCCTAATTTAATCTTAAGCTGTTTTTTCGGCATGTTTTTAATCCACTGGTAAACAAAAGATTATATATGTCTGGAATACGTACCTCGGTGTTTTATTGATTTTAAGAAGGCGTTGGATAAATAGCAATTTTTATTGAAACTTTTCGTCTGGAAAAAAGAAAAGAAAAGATTAATAAATGGGATTTTCGGGCATTTGTGTCTCTCTTGGTGCTTTTTTATAAACGCAGCGGGAAAAACTCAGAATAGGAGAAGCATCAAACGGCTCAAGAACTCAATCTTAAAGCCAACCGCTCATCATAAGCGAGTGGAAAAGACAGACTCTAAACCCCTTACAATATAACAATGAAAAAACATTTATAATATGCCAGTAGTTATGAAGGAGCTATAATATACTCACGAATAAACACGGTCATTTCAAATCCATCGAATTATTCACTTCATTGCGAATAGATGCTTACAGTAATTAACTGTAATCTGTTATTGGCTGTTTTCTATTCTTAAAGACATTAGGTGGATTTTATTATAATATCATAGAATACGTCACCACTAAGATAATCTTAATTTCGAGTGTTCAGTTTCACCTGCCCGCCCCCCCTTTTTTTTTCTTTTCTTCTTATTCTTCGTCTTCTTTTTTCTTTCCTTTTCTTTTTTCTCTCTTTTTCTTTTTTCTTTTTTGTCTTCTTTTTGTCTTTTTTTTCCAAGTCACAATATTAAAAGTCACATTATTAATCTTTCGAGATGGCTCACCTTTTTCTTGTTTACTATTATTACGATAATAAGATAACAATAAACGTGGCCGCCATGTTGGAGGAATCCAACCAACATGGCGACTATAATGTCACATTGAAACCAACACTATAATTTTTTCACCCACTCATTCATTCATTCATTCATTCATCCATCCATCCATTCATTTGTTTGTTCGTTTGTTCGTTCATCCATCCATCCATCCATTCATTTGTTTGTTCGTTTGTTCGTTCATCCATCCATCCATCCATCCATTCATTTGTTTGTTCGTTTGTTCGTTCATCCATCCATCCATTCATTCATTTGTTTGTTCGTTTGTTCGTTCATCCATCCATCCATCCATTCATTTGTTTGTTCGTTCATCCATCCATCCATCCATTCATTTTTTTGTTCGTTCGTTCATTCATCCATCCATCCATTCATTTGTTTGTTCGTTTGTTCGTTCATCCATCCATCCATCCATTCATTTGTTTGTTCGTTCGTTCATTCATTCATCCATCCATTTATTCGTTTGTTCGTTTCATCCATACATTTGTTCATCCATCCATCCATCCATCCATCCATCCATTCATTTATTTGTTTGTTCGTTCGTTCATTCATCCATCCATTTATTCGTTTGTTCGTTTCATCCATCCATTTGTCCATCCATCCATCCATCCATCCATCCATCCATCCATCCATCCATCCATCCATCCATCCATCCATTTGTTTGTTCGTTTGTTCGTTCATTCATTCATCCATCCATTTATTCGTTTGTTCGTTTCATCCATACATTTGTTCATTCATTCATTCATTCACTCACTCATTCATTCATCCATCCATCCATCTGTTCATTCATTTATTCGTTCATTGTGTGTATGTATTATGTGCTACATTTTCATTGTCTCCTTTCCCATTCCTTTGAACTGTCATTTCCGTTTTCCATAACAATTTCTATTCCTTAAACATTATGTTAGTCATCCTATTAGTCATACTGCCATTGTATTATATACTTTTTGCAAAACTTCTGTCCACTTTCGACATAGATAAGTAATATATATATATACAGTCAGTATGGCGCGCGCGATATTAAGAAGTTTCCCTCTCTTATTTATGCTCTCTTGGTCAATGTCATTAACAAAGGTCACGTGATTCATTTGTTTATTCGTTTAAAGGGATAAAAATTCAAATTTAAACTGTAGTATTATTAACAGTTAACA